>BGPR01000066.1:1019387-1093976 GCA_013235015.1 Araneus ventricosus
ATAGCCCCAATTGTTCATTTGCGCCCAGGCCATTGTAGTTGTATAGAAAATAATTTTTGAAACTGTATCTTGATTATTATATGTTTAACCACGCGATGATAAATTTATGATAAACTGTCGGAAAATCTCTTTCGTTGCGAAATTGAAGAATTGACCCCAGTCATCTTGTTAAAAATACAGCTGCAAAAGTCTGTAGAATAAAAACAAGCCAATCTTCAATAGAAAGCACCTTTTATGCGAAAATGCAGAAATGCCGCATTTTTATCTAGAATTTTCCAGCAAAGTTTTACAAGTAGGCTTCAAAAACTAATGTTCTCCACATACTTACTTTAACTTGTATAACAATTACACAGGACCATTACAGAGTAAAACTTGACATTTATTCACTGATAGCTTATAATTTATAAAACAGCATACATACATGCATCAAGTCTACATATATGTTTATATTCAAATACTATAAATCATACAAAAAGCCAGAGGAATATAGTGAAAAATATTTTAGTTTTCAGGTATGCATTGACGAGTGATGTTTGAACGTGTTCAAAAGAACATTTCCAGTCTTATGAGATAAAGAATGAAAGCAATTTTTTTCTTGATACCTAACTTCATGGCAAAAGTTCTTTCAATCACAACTTTTCTTCAGCACAAAGCACGTTCTGAAATTCGCCCTATAAATCATTTTTATTGCATTAAAATATAACTTCTTAAGAAATGTTTTTACCTTCGAAAAGAATGTCAGTTTCAATTTTGCGTTGAGGAGAAATAAGAGTAGGAAATTTTTGTAAATAAATTGTGGAAAAAAAGTACAAAAAATGTGAGAAATAACTATTTTTTATCAGGCCGAGTTTACCAGCATATGATGAATCTTTTTCTCTCCTTGTATTTGCAAAGATTTTCAACTAGTTCTTTTGGTGTTCATTCGCCGACACAGGAAATATATTCTGTTTCGAAAACGTCGCACTATATTCCAGAATTCTCATCTATTATTTTCCTACTTCTCTGGTTAAATCAATTCGAAGATAGTTGCAAATAAATTCTTTTTGGTCTCGATGGCAAACTATTTGTTGAAATTCGACTGTCAGCTACATTTTGGTTTCAAAAAAACTCTTAACCTTTATATTCTTCTTAAAGGTAAAAAGTATCTTTTTTCAAAAAACACGTCCTCTATAGAAACTTCAAAAAGAATATATTCTTTTTCTATAGAATATCTTATCTTTTATACAAATTCGGTAAGAAAAATTTAAATCTTATATTCCTTTTAAATGTGGAAAATTATCTTTTTCAAAAAAACAATTCTTCCATAGAAACTATAATAAACGTTGGGTAAAATTTTCACGATAGAGATTTGTTATGACATATTTTCTACACACGTTTCAATTGATTTGATGTAGGATTAATGTTAATACTGTCTTTCGATATTGTTCTGTTCTTTTAATTACTTAAAAGTTATATCCTTAACCTGCGAAGCTACACACAATGCGATTCAATTATGACGAGGACTGATTTGAATGCAAGTTAGCCGCCCTTCGCAGCAGCTGTGCGACCTTGAGACAGAGACGCCATTACCTCCATCCACCCTCCTGAATGAGTGTCAAATTGTTCAATTATGTCTGGGAATTACTAGAGTTATGAGCAAGCAGAAAGTACCCCGGAGTGTTGGACAGCGCATTGTCATCAAATTCCTCGTTGGAGAAAATGGCCTGTCTTTTGTAAATCACCACAAACTCCAACAACAGTACGCGGAAGAATATCTATTTTGCGTTTGAGTGGTGTAAGTGCTTCTTGGCGGGCTACCTGTTGCAAGACATGCAGCCCGCAGACATCAACGCTGTCTTCAAGATCTCTTATAGACCCGTGTGTTTGAGTGGTGTAAGAGCTTCGTGGAGGGCTACCTGTTGCAAGGCACGCGGTTCGCAGACAAGAACGCCCTCGTCAAGACAGTTGAGAAGTTAATACGCCACCAACCAGAAGTCTTTTTGTAAAGAACATCAGAATGTTTCAAGAACGTTGTAAAATATTTGTTGACTCCAGAGGGGTGTGCGTTAAGGTCGGACATGTGCATGTAAATGATTCGCATCAAAAAATCAGTCCCTGCCATATTTGAACTACCTTATTCAAATATGCTTTCTGGAAAGAAGCATTTATTGAAACTAATCTGCTTCCTATGCTAGATAATAAAGAACGAGATAATGGTTAGCGCAGTACAAAAGATAAGCGTAATTCGTAAGGTGCGAAATATTTGGAGTTAATATACACCCCTGCTTAGAAAAATAGCAACAAACACGAAAAGACGCGGTGCACATGCAAAACGGTGAATTAAAACACACAATTCAAACATGAGGTAGTGGTTGCTTCGCCGAATGCAAATAATCATCCAAAATTATCATAAAACGCAATTCAGCGCTAAAGCCGCAACGCCTTAAAGAGGCGCTTGCCGGACCTATGCATCAGTTCGCAAGCAGCGATAATTCTGCGGAATCCGAGATAGCCAAAGGGGGAAGCATTAGTAAAAGAAACCATTTGCACCATGAGATGCGTTGGAAGGCTTTTATTCATACGAGGACTGGAATTATGCGGGTAGTAAAGGTCGCAGAGCGCGCCATAATGGTCAATACCATTCTTCAAAAAATAAACAGCAGCACCGAAACCCTCCCTCTAGAAATCATCAAGAGTCGTTTTCTTTTCCAAATATAGAGCAAGAAACTTCTCCTCATCAGACCTCTAATTATAGCTAAAATTCTAACATTCTAAGCAACTCTCCTCTAGTGAATGTTAACGCTCCAGTAAAAGGTTCCACAGAGCTCTCCAGCTCAGCGTCACAGAATATCTCCAGCCAGGAAGCTCCCCTTCCTCTCCCCATACACACTTCGGCCAATTCTCTTCTTAATTCCACACCAATAGGTACTTTAACAATAAGTATTCTTTCAGTTTCTAGTGACTGCGAAGAGGCCTCGTCTTTAACACAAATTTATCCTATTTTGGACTCAAGCACTGCTGACATTGATTCCGCGATTTCGGATTGGATCGGTCATGACAATCTAAAAATTTCAAGTGATGTTGAAACAACATCTCTCAACCATAAAGATCAAGTAAGTTTGTCCACAGATGAAACATCATTCAACATACAACAAGGCGGTATCTTCTCACATATAACATCAAAAGCATCGCCTTCATCTGATGATTCTAACCGCCTCAGCAAATCCTTCATTTCTTAAAGAAAAAATTGCAAAACTCAAAACCAATATCAATTTAAGAGTGTGGACATTGCCGTGTCTACCAGAGCCCTCAAGATAGGAGGCAATGGAAATAATTAATCAGTTGGAAGTTTTTCTGACTCAGCTCCTTCAACAGTGTCAACATGAATCACCTTCAAGTTGTCATTGTAACCACTGGGACCAAGTTCCACTTCCACAATCAATAAGTTATCATATCGACCAAATAGTGAATCCAATCCCTTCATCATCGCAGTCAGTTTCTAAGAAACCTGCATTACTTCTCCATCCAGGACATGACTCCTCCTTAGATATACCAGTCATCCTTTCAGAGGCCATTACTTCTTCGGACTATGACATCCACAACATTAGGACAATTTCAAAATCAGGCTTCGTAATTACCTTAAACTACGAAAATGATAAAATAAAATTAAGCACAACAATTCAGAAAATTCCAGACATCTCATCAAAAGTTACAATAAAAAATCCGGGTAAAAGACACCCCAGTATGATTCTCTATAACGTACCATCAAATATCTCAGATGAAGAAATTCAATCTCATCTTCAAGCGTTTCAAACTAACCAGTGTCCACTAAAAATAAGATTCCAATTTAAATGTCGTCTCACTAATACAAGAAATTTGGTTTTTGAGACACCTGCAGCAGAATTCCAAAAATTAAAGAACATCAAAAAAGTCCCCATCAAATGGAAAATGTATAATCTTAGTGAATTTCACCACATCAAGCGTTGCAACTTCTGTCAGTCCTTCGGACATACAACGAAAGACTGCAGATACAACATCCCTTCATGTGCTAATTGTGCCGGACACCACCAAACTAAAGAATGTGCCTTTGATTTCCATCTTTGTGTAAACTGTTATACCCAAAACTCCTTAAATAGTTCAGAATCAGCAATCTTTCACTCTGCAAAAGACTTTAATTGCCCATGCTTTCAGGAGGAACTGGCTAGATTTCGTAAGTCAAAAGACTACTAATAAAACATTGATAAACTTACAAGTATTTCAATTAAAGAACAGTTAATAGTAGCTCCTAAATCATTTTCTCACTTTTTGTCCTTAATGGTTAGTCATATGACCTTCTATTGAATTTAATAAGGAAACAAAAATAAAACCTCTTCCTACTCTTAAAAAAACATTTTATATATAACTACATATTAATAGCTTTAATTTAATAAATCATCGATTGCATATTAAACATACACTTTTTCTAACGGTGCTTTTTAAAGAACCCCTTTTTGTTTTCAGTTAAAATTTAATAATTGTGCATTATTAAATGTTTGCTGTAAATAATAGTCCCTGTTTTTCAGCATATTATTATTCATCAACAAGTAATTAATCATATTGAAAACTAGCCTATTAATGTTTTGTGTTTATGTCTGTTTATGTGTGTGATAGTAAACTAACAAGTTGTTGATTATAAAACAATCCTAAATTTAGTGTTATTAAAATTAAGTAATATAATAATAATAAAAGTTGCTTTCTATATTATTGTACCAGTTTCCAGCATTCCAATATTTTTCAACAAGTAATTGTTTATGAAACAATCATCAATATAATAATTAAAAAAAATAAAAATATATATATTATTAAAAGTTAGATTGTATATAATTGTCCCAGTATCGAGAATATAAGTATCAATCAATAAGTTGTTAATCTTATTGAAACCTTGCCTTTCACTGCTATGTGTTTGTCCCTGTTCATATGTGTCATAATTAAATAGGTATCTGATTATAAAACAATTCATAATATAATTATAGAAGTGTCTTAATTTTCATTTGCATCCATTTTATCATTATATTCTTCTCTGTTTATGTACAGTTAATTCCCGTTTATGTGTTTTTTATATCTCGATGTATTTTTTTGGTTATGCTTTTGAATAAATTTTCACATATATCCATCCAACCAACAGGGAGCCGGCCAGGCTCCTAGTTCGGGTGTATGCTGCTGTGTTATGTCGGTATGTTGCAAGCTGCTGCAAGACAATCTGTTGTTGAACAAAGGCGGAATGTGCATCGTAGTGTCATCCATAGGCTGTGTAACCATTACCAAATACCTGCCCTTCCAAATTACAAGAGAAAAAAGTTACTATGTTTAGCATATGAGCAGTAAAATAATATTTACTGCAAATAGTCATATTTATTCTAATATTCAAAGTATTTACAATTTAATAAAAAATAAAATAGTAAAATTTTAATGCAATGCTTCAGTAGCATAATGTCACGTATTCTCTAAGTTTCGTATAATTTTAATGACAATTCTACATGTTATAAGGAAAAAACATGAGAACAATTTTGAATAGTATAAGAAAACTTTTATATCTGCCGAAAAATACATGCTATTTTTATCAAAAGTCATCCAAGTATGTCGCAACGCAAGAAATACCATTGACGAAAATTAAAAATCATACTTAGATTTCTATGAAACAGGGTGTGCCCAAACCCTTTTTTTCGTGTCTTTCTGGTAAATCCCATAAATGCACCCGTGACCATATTTTCACAGTAAAATATCAGTTACAAAGGTTGAACTTTCGGCGATTGTCCACAAGTGATTGTGAACCATTTTATCCATATTAACTTCAAATATTTTTAAATCTCACGAATTATGGTTAATTTTTGGACACGAATTTACATTTAATATCTTTATTGACGAAATTTCAAAATTAGTGATGTTATCGAAAAGCTTTTTTTATGGAGAAAATGCGAGATTTTTCAAACGAAGAGCTAAGACAATCTAAGTTTTGGAATTTGAATTGCTCAGAAAGGGCGCTTTTTTTGTATCTTATAATGCTACTGATCACAGTGCATCTCAAGCTAAATAACTGGCTCAACCGCTGGCAATATATGAATTACTGACACCAGCGAGAACTGGATATTGCTCAAGTAGATCCAAATAACTGCATGATGAGGAAAAAGAATCATTTTTTACAGGTTGTCCCCAGAACAGTTCTCCATTGTTTCATCTGGATGTGCTTGAATAATAAATAACACCATTTTAAATACTGATGGCTGTCTCTAATTATTATATATTTTGAATGGAATGGTTATTACAGAAGTCAAAAGAGTTCTTAAATAAATCATTATTTTGATATTTCAGCTCTTGTAACATCATTTTTATATATTAT
Organism: Araneus ventricosus; assembly: GCA_013235015.1. Lineage (NCBI taxonomy): Eukaryota > Metazoa > Arthropoda > Arachnida > Araneae > Araneidae > Araneus > Araneus ventricosus. The sequence continues at coordinate 1,025,743 of BGPR01000066.1, forward strand.
ACTTTATAACTCCTATACGACATGTTCAATATCATTATATTGAGATAAGCAACATGAGATAAAAGTTGTTATTTTCTAAAATAACGTACCTAAAATTATATTTCACATCTTTAAACACAAACGCATATTTTTTTCTTTCCTATTCCAAATTTTAATTCAAATGTAATTTTTCCTAGTAAACACATTTTTTAAACATTTCTAATTACCGAAATTACATCATATTTCGCCAACGAACATGGTTGCAACTCATTTCAAATTTTTTTAAAAATTTTATTCATTTTTTTTACTTACCATGAAAAGTATAATGCAACAATTAGAAAAAAAAACATCTATCTTTCTTACGCATGATAAAATGTGGGTAAAAACTAGGATCGCCATCTTTGTACTTGTTTAAAAATTCCATTGTTTTTTTTTCGGTCATGTTTAAAATTTCATATAAATGATGTTTGTGGTTTTAATTAGATTTCTTGAGGGCGGTTTATTGTTTACTTCACCGCACCTAATTAAATATGCTTAATTTATCTACGACAATGCATTCAATGTCTAAACATAACTTAAACTTTATAAAATATTCCATTTTCTAGTTGAAAACTATTAAATTCTTATCGGTATTATTTCTTTTGGATATTATTTCTACTTATGAATTCTGTTTCTGAGACCTATTGAATAATTTAGTAAGTTTGTGGAAAGTAAATTAAAGCTTAAATTCATATTTATTTATTAATATTTAAAGTTAAATAAATCAAATTATGTAGTCCCTTAATCACAGTAAGGCACTAGGCATGTGAGTGATTTGAAATTTCGAAATAATAATAAAAATTAAATCCAATTCTAAAGGCTCATAATTTATTGGTAATAGATATAATGCGAATATATACTAAAGTATCCGTAATATATGTATTTCGAATGAATAGTTTGGTAAGGTTTGTTAACTGAAAGCTTATTTGTAAATACGTGCAATCACTGCGATGAATTTTTTTCCATTTCATGATAATTAAAAAACTGAAAATTCTGGCATTTTTTTCTGAATGTATTAAGAATTTATTTCGTTCCAATTTTGCATGATATGCTTTAGAAGAAATTTTCAGTTTTTTTTTAAAATTACCAATTCAATTTAGAACCTTAAAGTGTTTATGTTTTCATCTCATTATTTTTCTTCATACGGATCCATGTTGTTTTTCAATCCATATCAAAGTTTCGAAATATTTTTTAAAAAATGCTTTACACAATTTACTCGAAATGATATTCCGTTGGTTATATATACATCACAAGTGATTTAACAATTTTCTAAAATCCATTAAGCGAATGTAAAATTTTTTGGACTCAGAAATTTCAATAGAAATAATTCACATATTCACTCACATTAAAATGCCTCAATCTGTAAGCATTCTAATGGAAATTGTATATTAATCGATAAACGAATGAAAAACGAACTTTAATAAAGCTTCAAAATTATTCTTTGTACACAATACGGCTAAAATTAAATGAAAAAAACACATTTAAAGTTTATGATGTGAGAAAAATCCTTAAGCCTAAAAGGGTCTCATCATAAATGTAAAGAGAGTTAAGACATAAGATCTTAAAAAATATTCCGGAAGTCCTCATTTAAAAAAAAATACATGTAAAAATACTTTGTAAAATCATATTTCTTTTGAAAATAATTTTCTCACTCAAAAAGTAATTTGATAACTGAAGCTAAAGCAGATTACATCTAGGGTAATGTCATAAGAAAGATTCTTTCTCTTTGCATTTTGCTTAATTTTTTATTATCATACATTTTCAGAAACGTGATATGCATTTAATGCAATTGCCTTCTTATTTCCGTACATATTTTAAGATGAAGGATATGAACTATCATGCATTGCGAAAAAATCAACACAATGGCTTACAAAGGCAGCGATTCGCCGATACCGCATATTAATTATTTTCAAATATTCTGCTCTTCAGTAATGTTTAAAAATATGTGTGAGAAAATAATATAATGTTAAAATTAAAAACAATATTTGTAAATATATCATTTTCTCAAAAAAAGAAGGAAAAGAAAGGTAAATTCAAAGGTGAAACTTGCTCAAAATATAGTAAGCCATTGGATTAATATTTCCATTAAATGCAGGTCAATTCAATTAAATGATTATTTTCTTGAATTTTTCGAATTAAGAATACTAATTATCTTCTAATTCAGAATCCAATAATTAAATCAAAGAATTCGATAAATATACAGGGTGGTTATTGGACCCATTTGAAAATTAACAAAAAAAACTAATAATGTTAAAACTATGTTTTTTTAAATGAGAGAGCATTTCGAAAGATTTTTCCAGATAGTTAACTCACCGTTACGGTGATTTAGGTGGTCTTAAACTTTTAATCATCTCCCATTTTTGAGAGCCAATATCTGCAAAAATATTAAAGCTAGAGTAAAATAAATCATGTAATTTCACGCTCTTTAATCTGTAAAATCATTTGTAATTCAAAAACTGAATAGTTTTCGAGATATTCAAGAAAAACTAAAAAAAGTAAACCATAAAACGCGCATCGGATTCTGTTGATCTGTAGCCATTCAGTATGGAAATATCTCGTTGTAGCAAATTTAGAACGCCGTAATGGTACTCCATCTATCTGGAAAGAACATTTTATTTTCTCTCTCATTTAAAGAAAAAAACACAGTTTTAACATTATTATTTTTTTATTAATTTGTGAAATGTCTTCAATAATTTATGACCACCCTGTATATATGTAAATGAGCGTTTATATTGTAACAAAATTGTCTTGTGGGTGTACGTGAATGCATTCCAATAAGCAGGATTTAAAAAAATAAAGCTCTTTATTTTACAAATATTCTAGGAAAAGAAACATAGCACAAGTATTAAAACAGCACTTGTAAAAATTCACAGCAGAGATTACGAATAAATCTCAACACAGAGCTGAAAGGTTTCTTATCAGCTCACCAGCTTACTTGCTGATCAAAATCCAACTAACTGTTCTCAACAAAGATTACATGACGTGACTTTATTACGTAGGAGGTGACGTAATCTCCAGAAAGTTCATGAAACCAGTAGAAATAGGTGGAAAGTTCGTGGTCCTTCTAGAAAATTCCTTTTGCCGCCAAAGTCCTCAACTTTGCAGCCAAGTCGCCAAAAATGGTCGCCAAATTTATCTCCAAGTCGCCAAATTTTTCGCCAAGATTAGCATCTCAGGGAAACGACTTTATAGCTTTGTAACAATCGTTATGAGTGCAAAGTTCGAAAATCTTTTGAATTGGCGAAGGGAAAATAATTTCAATCAAACGCTGTTTGAGAACAAAAACAAGGGAAAAAAATATTGTTGAAAAAATTCCAATTTCTTTTCGGAAAGAAGTCTGAAAATCATTTTATACTTTCAACAAATAATATTAAAGTCATTAAAAATTTAAAAAAATGAAATATTTGACTGAAAAAGCTTAATTTTCTATACCAAGTTTGCAGCTGAAAGATTAAATATTTTTCGGCTGTAATATTTAAATAATTCAAGTTATTTAAAAATTTTTTCGATTTCGGAATAGTTTCCTACAATTTAGCTGAATAATTCATATTTTTAACGAAGAATTTTGTTTTCTTAGTTTTTAACAAAATATAAAAGGACGAAGTTATTGTATTTTTTAAAAAAGAAGTTCATTGATAAATGCTATTTTAAGGAAAATATGATCCAAATGTAAGTTAATACAAAAGCATTAAATGAAATTGGCTTCATTCTCATGTTTCCATGTGTAAATTATTTCGCTGAGAATATTCAGCAAATTTTTATTTATGTTTATTCTGTTTAATCTGAATTTTTCATCGATCCTCTACTTATTATAATCATTATCTAATACGTTATTTCTCATAATAATTAAGAAGAATTTCGGTACATTTTATTTTATGCGTCACTTTAAAGTAAAAATTAAACATCTTTATTACAGATTTAATGGCTTCAGAATTTCTTTCAGCGAATTTAAAATATCTTTCTTACCGTCAGTTTTAATACAATATCCCTACTTTCATGAAAAGACAAAAATTATTCCCTCCTTTTTTCCCCTGATCAGACCACCCTGATTGTTTTGGAAAAGTGTCACAAGCATTCCCCTACTCGCGGTAGGAGTTGAGGTTTAAATTTCCCTTTAACCAGTTAAAAACTTTGTCCTAAACTCTCATCAAAAAGACATTTATCTCTTTGAACAGAGATCTTCCTTTCTTTTATGTGATACCCTAAAAAGTTAATTACACGCAACAGCACCAAAAAACAAGAAAATATTTTAAATATACCGAAAAACTTCCGAACTTCTAACTAGGAACGAGTATCGAAACAGACTTTTTTCTTCGCCCTTTTGAATGTGTAAGTCCTTAACTGTCAAGTGAAGTACTTTAAGGTCTCTTAATAAAATTTATGGAAAAGGAACTTCACTTTACTATTTAAAGGATTTTTATTCAATTTGTCTGATGTCTTTTTATCGAATTTTATGCTCCGCTTAAATTAAAATCAGGTGTTTTTCTTTGTCAAGAAATTTATTTAATAGTGTTAAATTTAAGTATAAGCCACCTAAATAGTTATGAAATCATTTCTGTATACTTTTACTTAAACTTACCTGTTTCATATTTGTAAACATGGAAATTTGCATTCGATTTTTCACCCAGTTCCTGATATGTTGATGTTTTGAAACTTTGTTTAAGTATGTATTCTTGATGACAATACACTATTTTTATTTTTTTCAGAGCAGAACTCTAAGTTATTACATTAGTTTAGATATTGATTTCAGTGAATTTTTAAAACAATTAAATGAAGATTAAATATTATATGCAAATAATGAATACAAATAGAAGACTCAAATTTAAAAATAATAATTATAAGTGATTTAATTAAAAAGTGTACCTTTAAAAACAGTTTTAATTAAATTTATTAAATTAAATATTGCCCACGTAAAAACGTTCTTGGTTTGATATTTATACAACAACTGCTGACGGTTCCGACAAAACAAATATGCAAAACTTTGTGAATTTCATGTGCAACAAACACACTGGCTAATATTGTGATAAAAGATAAGTTAACTAATTTTTGATTATCAGAATTTTTCGTAAATAATGTGGAAAGGTTTCTTCAATACATGCAGTCCCAAATTTTATCTACAATTAAATTATTTCCTTTTCAAATTAAGGCATTTTAATTAAACGAACGTTAATTAAATTCCATGTCCGTTTACAAAATGATTTTTAGAAACATGAAAATGTTAATTTTAATTAAACCAGAATCAATACTTGCAAGAAACTACGAACTGTTGGATTTTCATCTTTAAGGAATTAATTGAAATCAACAATCTTCATATCATCCATGTCTGTCAAACACAGAATCTTGAGTTACAAATACTTTTATCGTTTCGTAATGCAAAAATAAATTAATTGAATCTTGAATGAAAACACAAAGATCAAACGAAACGAATATTTGTTTTTTTTAATAATGTCTTCAGATATGAAACATTCCACTTGCGTTCTTAAGTCGAAATATATTGTCATAAACTGTATTTAATAAAAAGTGCAGCTTTTAACTAAAATCAGTTAGAGGTTTTGAATGGGAAATGATTCGATAAAATGCATTTGACACAACGTTCCTCTTAGATGAATGACAAAATCTAATTACTTTAAAAACATAAATATGCCAAAGTTTTCAACTTTTATGGATATCCAAGATTCTATACCATGTAATTTAATACTATAAAGAACAACAAGAGGAAACTTAATTTATTTCCAACATTATTTTTCAGGGATGGCAAACTGTCAAAACAAGAGAATTTAATATAAAACTTTTCATTACTTCAGTTGATTTCATCAAAAATTCATTTTTTAATCCAATGAAGTTTTTAATGCAATCTTGTTTTAATATAAAATCAAATATAATAGAAGCTCTTTATGAAGCTTGTCAAAGGGAAATCAGACATCAAGAAAAAGGATATAAATTTCATTTCGAAATGAGACCAGAGTATCAAGCTTTCTTTCTCGTCTGTCATTCTAAAATATCACTAATGGAATTAACAATTTTATAAATCTCGTTTCAGACATATTCCACAATAATGCTTTTAGAAAACTTAAACCCATTTAGACTAATGCGAAAATGTAAGGAAAAATTCTGCTTTTTAATTAGAAACATTTTCTTTGCTATTATCGATACAGGGTAACAAAAAAGTATAGGGATCACTTTTGTGGTTATCTAACAGTAAAGTTATGAAACCTTTTTTCATATGTAACATACAGATCGAAAACTCCGCTGTTAGACTTTCTATTGCAATACTGTTCGATAAAATCACAATAATGCCTTTGAAGAAATTTGACCAAACACTGATTGGGCAACTACAAGCACTTTTAGAACTTCTATGGAGTCACAGGATTATAGAAACCCATTTTAAAAGAAAGGAAATGCGATTTCACTCAGCCATATCAGCCGCATGAAGAACTCAAAACTCGGATCGACGAAAAATGATTCATAACCGATAAAAAATGGACAGCAAAGCAAATTGAAGAAATCAGATTTGAAGAGGCTTGAGAAGATGTCATCGAAACAGGATCCACCAACACAGGCACGCATGGCTAAAGCTCTTAACGTGAGCCAGAAAGTTGTAAACTATCAACTAAAACATACGTTAAAGAAAAAAAGCCATGAGAAACATAAATGCCATCACTTAAATGAGAGATCGGTGCAGATTAGGTGGCAACGTTCATGGCCACTCTACAAGCTTCTCCGTAAGGACAGATGGCGAAAGTTCATTATAACTGATGAAGCTTGGTTCTATCTATCCGATACCAATTCTAAATCTAAAGTTCAATATCTTAGCCGTGACAAGAACAGGCGGGATTTGACTCCGTCAACCACGTTGCCTCATCCCAAAGGCGTAAAGGTTCGGATGGTCATTTCCGCCAATGGTGTTACCAAACCACGGTTTGTGCAACCTGGGGCCAAATTAAATTCTGATTATTACGTACAGAAGATATTAAAGTCCTTTCTTAAGAATGATTACTGCAGATTGCACACAAATGGTGATTCTGTTTTCCATGAGGATTCTGCCCATCGCATGCATCTAGGGTCACCCAGAAATTCCTCACAGATCAGCAAGTGCAATTCCTGAGGCCACAACAATGGATGCGAAACAGTCCTGACGCTGCCCCATGTGACTATTTCCTATGGGGACATCTGAAGAACAAACTGAATAAGCGAAGAGTTTCTACGCTGAGGGGGCATTCAAAACGGTATTAGAGAAGTGAAGAAAGTCCCGCAGGCTTTGCGGGCTTTGAAATCATGGCCAAAGCGTTATGGACTAATCTATTATGCCGAAGGCCGACATATTGAGACGAATCCCTGAATTTGTGTAATAACTTTTGGAAATAAAAACCTTCAAAAATGATCCCTATACCTTTTGTTACCCTGTACTTTGTACGCAAATTGATTCAGAACTGGTCAAAGGATGGAAAAAATGACATGAGATTCGGAATCCTAGTCCGTTAACCCTAACCCTGTTACTTAGATGTACCTTCTCTCAAATTCTGTTATAGATTCATGTTTGAAATTTTTTAAACAAGTAAAGTATATCTTTCTCATTATATTGAAATGATTTTTTTAATTCAATTTATTTTTCTACAAATTTTTTTGTGTCAAAAACAAAAAATGTAAAATTAGCCAATTCGATGTACCTTTTCTCAACATCTGTTATAGAAACATGTTTGAAACATTTTATGCAAGTAAAGTACATCTTTTTCATTATACTTAAATTAGCTTCTTAAAAAAAATCAAAACGTTATTTTTTACAATTTTTTTTATTTCAAAACAGGGTAAAATTTCACTATGTATAATTAAATATTTCGTAGATTTATAAAAAATTACAAATTAACCAAAAGCTCATTTCAGCATAATGAGAAAGGTGTACTTTACATACATAAAAAATTTCAAATATGTGTCTATAACAGATTTTGAGAAAATGTACATCGAAATGGCCAATTTCACATTTTTTGTTCCAACACAAAAAAATTTGTAAAAAATAAATTTTTGAATTTTCAAAAAAAATTATTTTGGTATAATGATAAAGATGTACCTTACATGCATCAAAATTTTTAAGCATGAATCTATAATAGATTTTCAGAAAAAATACTTCGAAATAACAGAGTTAGGGTCAACGGATTTAGGGTTCCAACTCCCTAAGTGCGGGAAACTTCCCTTCAGTGCGGGAATTTTTTCATTGCGGATGCAGAACACAATTTTTCAGTTTGCCTAAGCAGTATTCCTCCTGTCATTGAAATGTGTTATGCATAATTCACGAGCTTATTTTCTTTCCAGAGAAAAATTTGTACGTGCTCTCTTCTTCGGCTTCTACTTCTGGAGAGATAGATTTCGTGTTCTACTTGCAGAAGCAGAAAAATATTAAAATGCTGGGAGCATTTCGTCAATTTAATAGGACGATTGTTTGAAAGGAAGATTTTTTGGAAATGCATTATATTTTTGTAGTCGAAAAAATAATTTATTGAAGACTTTTTACCACTTAAAATATTTTTGACAATCTATATACATTTTTGACATTTATTTAAATTGCGTATAATATTAGTCAAGAAATACCTTATGTAAACAAACAAATTATACCTGTTTTTTAAATATTGTATATAAAAATGTATAATATTTTATATAATATGAATCTTGGACTATCAATCTATTACATATTATGCACTTAATACTTTTTAAAAGAATAACTTAGAGTTTCCGATCTAATTATTATTATTTTTCATGGAAAAATATGTCATAAAAAAGATATGAGATTCATATTTGAATTTTGCAACTAGAATTCAAAAAATTTTAAATCGTTTATTTAATTTATTTCAATTTCTAATTCTTTTATTCGAAAAAAGATATCTTTAATTATTTAGAGGTCTTTACAAATAGCTGTTAAAATCATAATTTCACTATCAAGAAGAAAACTTCTGAAAACGATTTTATTTATCGACAAACTGTAAATTAAAGAGAAAAAATTCTCATAGTCTAGCTTAAAAGAAAGCGAGAATAATATTCAAAAGATTTGAAGCACTCTCTCAAATTTAGAATTCAATCAGAAGCTTCTGGAACTTTATAAAATGGAAAAATTTACACAATGTTGCCAATAAATCTTTAATAGCTTAAAGACAATTAATTGAATAAAGAGGCAGAAAACTTTGGTCCAGTGCATCTAAAAAGTAATGAAAAGGAAGAATGTGGAGCAGTTTCAATTTTGAAAATGTGTAAATATACTGAAATACTAACGATCAAATAAAATAATTAGAATTGATGTCCAAAAATTGAACTTGGTTCGAAGATGCAGGAAATATTCTTCAAGAAATTCAGACAAGTGCTTCTTTACGGTTTTCATTAAATATTAATAAAATTAAGGAAAAAATAAGACTTGTCGAACGGAATGAGAAATATGACTTTCAAATCATGCACCTCGTGATATTTTAAGAAAATTCTGACATGTAATTTTTTTAAAGTTTAAAATACGATAGCTTTTAGAATTTTAACACTTTGTTAATTCTAATCATCTTTCTATATAGATACAGATAATTAGGATGCTAAAAGAACATCGTGATTTATAGAAACTGAATTTGGTTGCATCAGTATAAATGATAATGTTTCCAATTCTAATTAAATTATTCAAGAAGTTTGTCTTCAAACATTTTAATTTTCAACAACACCAAAAAGGAAGGAAATGTCAAAATCACAGCTTCTTCGAATTTGTTTTAAATAATTCTCTTTTCAAGGAAACGACAATTCCTTAAGTGAGTTAAAGAATGGATTCAATAAGTTTCTTTGACGGTTTCAATTTAATTAGATTTAAAATTATGTGATGCTTATAGAACTTTCTAATTATTTTCTGAATTTCTTAAATTTCTTACATTTCTAAGCATTCATAATATGATGAATTACTTTAACGGAGATTAAGAATTTATTGTTTCACGCAGCTGGGCAAGTGAAAGGAATATTCAACATATTTTTCAGAAAAACGCATTAAGGTTTGCGCTGTACTTTTTGTTATTCGAGTAATCGCAGAAACCACATGATTTTTTTAAATTTAAATTTTTAAACTTTTATTTTTAAATTGTGTTCATGTTGTTTTCACATTCGAAAGCGGTATTTGCAAAAAGAAAAAATGACAAGAATGAAATAAAGTCACATTATAAACTATATAAAATCTTCCAGATAAAAAGAATAAACATTGGTTTAAAAAAATTACTCAGTATTTTGAAAGCTCCCAGCATTTTGATATTATTAATTCAAATGGTTTCTGCAATTAACATTTCAGTTGTAAAAAATTAAATTATAAATCGATAATACAAATCCATCTTAGGGTTCAATATATTTGTATTCTCATGTCCATGATTAATTAGTATTTGCAATGCTGGCAATCCAGAAGCTATCTTTGAGTTCTCAATTGAATCTTTTAATATTTCTTATTAATAAAAAATGACGTATCGTTGCAGGTTTTAAAAAATGACATAATATGTTTTTTAAAGCCTTTAAGTAAAGCCGGTGGGAGTATACTTCCATTGAATTTCTTCCATGATATGGCGCGATTTGAGTTTATCTTCGTAGTATAGTAAAATGAATCTAATATGTATTTTGGATCTCTTCCCGTTGACCGATTGTGTCCAAATTATGATACAGATTTACACTATGTGTCAAAACACACATTTAATTTCAGTTTTGTCTCTTCAGTTTTTAAGTTATAGTGTACATAATAACCTGACAGACATAATATAAGCACGTACAGACAAACAGACTGACAGTTTACCAGTTGATAGAGTTAGAGTTTAATTTCAGACCCATCTACAATTTTGGAGTAAAGACCATATACTAAAATAAATCCATAAAGCTTTTTGTGTTTTTGAGTTATCATGTTCACAGACAGGCAAGCCGATTCATCATTACATGTCGTACGCAGCTGGAAAGATATAATGGCAAGTAGGATTCAGTATTAACAACAAACCTTTGGAGTGAATGTTCAAAGGTCTTGCTGTCATAAATAATGAATGCTTCTCATGTTTTCACTTATGCAACTGCATTGTTGCGCTATACACTAAAATAAATCCATAAAACTTCTTGTGTTTTTGCGTTATCATGTTCGCAGACAGGCGGGCCGATTCATCATTATATGTCGTACGCAGCTCGACAGATATAATGGCAAGTAGGATTCAGTATCAACAACAAACCTTTTGAGTAAATGTTCAAAGGTCTTGCTGTCACAAGCAATGAGCTCTTTGCAAGTTATTGTTTATGCAACTGCATTGTTGCGCTATACACTAAAATAAATACATAAAAATTCTTGTGTTTTTAAGTTATTATGTTCACAGAGAGGCAGGCCGATTCATCATTATATGTCGTAAGCAGCCTGACAGATATAATTTCAAGCAGTATCAACAACAAACCTATGGAGTAAATGTTCAAAGGTCTTACTGTCATAAGTAATACTTGCCCCATGCCTATCCAACTGCATCAGGCACAGGGGCATTGGGCGTTCTGTCATAAGTAATGAACGTTTCGCATATTGTTACTTATTAAACTGAATTGTTGCGTTATTGTAAAACTGTGTTCCATTAAATCAATTTCGTGCAATTTATCTCGTGAATACTTTTCTTTTAATTAATTCACTGGCAAGGAGCCGCCTATAGTGGCATTCCTTTGCGTTTCCGATCCCATATATTATAGCAAAAATGATGTATTATAGCAAACTCCTTTCTGCATGCTTGACCTATCCTTTTAGTCTGTAAACGATAATTCGGGGCACCTGCTATGTCATTGTTTCTCCTATGAAAACGTAACCGTAAACCGTGTTACCCCTGTCCTGCCAAGGCATCCAGAGACCATTCAATGAAGGTCGCTGCAATAGCTCGAGTACTGAGGCCGGAGTTCTAGTTGTCATCACCAGTCACGGCCTTACCTCTCTCGTAGGTGGTACGTAATGCATAGACTAAGGATAGAGTTAGACTGCTCACACTGTAGAAAAACCAGCATTCGGAGTGAAGCAAGCACCTCGGTAGAAATTCCACTCGTCACGTGACTAAAGAGGAACTTCTTGGCTTCTTATCGCCACATTTGGCGAAGCGAGTACGAGGAGTGTTGGAAAACGAGTAGTATTTCTACAAGTAGCGAAACGTTACTATTTTAGTTCATTTAAAAACTAACTCACGAACGGAAAAAATCAAAATAATTGGATTTTATGTGACTAGGAATTTCATTTGTTTTAAACCTTACACAATATAATACTTCAACTGACTGTAACAAAAACAAATTATATACTTAAACTTTTTAAATAAAAAAATCTTTTTATTTAAAGCAATAACTACTTAATTTCAGGGGCGTATATAAGGAGGCTCAGGCCCTCTCCGAAATAAATCTACTAGTTTCAGATGTTATGGATCATGCTGCTTAAATAGACATATGTATCCCCTCTGAAATAAATCCTGTTATATGCCTTGGCTAAATTATTTAGTAAATAAAATCATCAAAACTTATTTATTTTAATTGAAATTTTAAAAAATAATTTGGTTTTTCCAAAGAATTTAAGGTTATTAATGTTATTTCTTATATTTATTTTTATAGTCATAAAACTTTTTTCATCTAAAAAATAGAACAATATAAAGAATTTCAATTTGTACATGAGAATTTCTTAAACTTGAAAACATGAAATCATAAAACAAACTGTTTTGTTAAATTAACCAACTTTACACTAATTGTATAATTTAACAATTTATTATAAACTTATTATTAACCTATATATACATTTCATAAAATCGCATGAACTCTTTGTTCGTTAATAAATGCCAAAACTTTTAACCAAATTTTTTAATAAAAATATCCAACTGCTATAAAAGACAATGTAGATAACTCATTTTTTCCAGGAGAAAAACATAGTCATCATTAAAATTTTAAACACTTTGTTCTGTGGATATTGATTAAAGAAAGAATTTTTTTCTTCAAAAATTAAGCTGTATTTAATTTTAGTTCAAAAGTAGCAATAAATTTAAATTGAAGAGCCCAATGAAATATTTCAAGAGTTTACTTTGTGAAATACATATTTAGTACGTTCTGTGTTCTTATTTATTATTCAAAAAACAAGACAAAGATGCAGACACTGAACTTTATTTACAATTAAATAATAATACAACACTAGATGTAAATAATGACAGCCATTTCAGATATGGCGATAGTTTAACAAGGGCCCAAATTTAGTTTCATACAAAGTAATAAATGGATAAAAAAGAAAGATATATGTAAAATTTCTTTTATCAATAAAATAAAACTAATATCTTTATAAGCACGATCTCAGCTTAAATACATGTTGTTTAACACTTATATTTCTACTAATGTTCTCACAACATACAGTCCACTGCTAATTTCTTTTGTTGCCACATCACATCTATGGGCAATAATTTATACAGATCTAGTTTTCAAGTTATATTACCAAGTAAATTACAATTATTTAAGACATACTTATTTGTGTTGAATATTAATGGAACAAATCAAAGAACTATTTGTTGCTTTAAAATTTTCCCGGTGAATGTTTTTGTCCCAAATATACCTCCTTTCTCGATTTTTTGGAAATCTGAAAAATAATCAGATAAATCTTTAAGACATATCAATAATACTTTTGTTTTGGAAAATAATACTTGTAATAAAAAAAGCGAAAGAGAAATAAATAAAGAGTAAATAAAAAACACTAAATAAATTTTCAAACATCATATACACATAAATTAACGAAAATTAAACAAAAAGAAGTTATTGAGTTCTAAATTTTAATAATATAGTTTCTTAATTATATGCATAAAAGAAAATGTTTAAAAAATACCTAGAGATGAATTTTTACTGAAAATGAACTATGCTTATCTTTTTTACACACTGAAAAACATTCTACGTTTATTTCATGATCATAAAATTTTATTTTCTTTTAAATAACACAAAAAAACACGAAAATTTCAGAATGTAAACAACTTCGACAACACATCGCCAAATATCTCAATCTACATGTGTCTGATAAAATTCCATATTTTAAACACTAATAGGCACTTAAAATCTATAGATACTTCTAAAAGAGGACAATAAACAATTAACTTAAGAAAAGGATTAATTTGATACACAGCAAATTGAATAATATCGGTTTCAATTGCAACAAACGCCACAGCTAAGAGCTAAGACGTATTTTTGTGTAGCTATTTTGCATTAATAAAACAAAATATCATAAAAATTTAACTTACCGATGAAATGAAACAGATCCTCCTTTGATAAATTTTTCATTACACTCGTATGCACAACAGGATTTAACGATTTTCGATGAATTTTCATGAGAACCTCAGCTGGCCTTTCTTACTCACGCATTGAAATAACAAAGGATTCCCGTACGAAGTGTCTCGGTCGCGTCCACGAGTCACGTGACGAGGTGCTTGCTTCACATTGCAACCCTCCACGAGCAGTCTATTCGTATCGTAAGTCTATGACGTAATGGAATGGAGGGTGTAACACAACCCCACCATGATTATATTCCAGGAGAAGCGAGACTCCGCTTACTTATCCGGCGGCTTCTCATCTACATACTCGTGGTTATCTCCGGGGTATCCTCTTATGTAAAAAGAATCGATGACGAGATATAAACAAGTTGTTTTAAATATCTGTATAAACATCACCGTGATTTGATGCATGTACATTTCTAAGCAGTAAATAAAATGTTGTTATGTCTTTTTCTATTTTAATTCTCCTACTTGCGTCGCATTTTTAAAAGATTTCATTATCGATGCTACAGTTGATGTCCATTAATTTGGATAATTGCAACACATGAGTGATTTAATAATGTAAAATTAATTTTTTCATTACAGTCTGAGACGGTATTTATTAATTAAATGTAGCAGTGTATTAGTGACTCGTTTTCAAGCTATTTTATAATTCAACAGCGAAAAATAAAATGTATAATAATGTATTTTTAGCTCTTCAAAAAAGATTTTATTTTTTATAATAATTTTACTCCCACGTATTTGACGTGAAAAAAGCATCCTGCATTTCATCTACTTAAATATGATACAAATATAAATATGATACTTAAATAATGCTTTAATTAAGCTTAAAACTGGAATCCAACGTCATCTCAAATATTAATCGAAATCAGGAAAAAGCTCAAATTAGTACTGAAAATAAATGTAAAAATGTAATTATTTTTGCCAAGCAACAAATAGAGGAACTCCAGTGCAGGCACAATAAGTACATGAAAAATGGTAAATAAAAAATAAGCTTATCCAATTTTTAATAATGAAACAAGACACCTACGAAAATTAGACACCTACGCATTTACGCATAAAAGTTGATTTCGGAACTTTCAATGATTTACAGAAAGAATGCAAAATCAGAGAGAAATGTCAACTGAAAAAATATGAAAAACTCAATTAAATTTTTCATTAAATATTAATTATTTAACAAAGCCCGAGGACTTTAATTCAAGTGTTATTTCTACAGATTTTTTATTAATTATTTCTTTAGACCCATTAAGTTTTTTTTATTTGAAATATAGAAAATAGTAATTTATATATTTTCATATTCAATCAGAGCCATAAAATAAATAAAAGTCGCGGAATCATGTTAAGGGAAATGTAAATTCAAAGCTATAAGTGAAAATAATTTATTGTTACGTATAGTCTACGACGAGCAAATGTAGTATTAAACAGTATTTTAACGCATTATTAAAATATATTCTGCTGGATGTCATTTTTAAGTCTAAAATTACTTCCAGCTAATTTTGATAGCACATTAGCGCATAAACTGGTTGATGCAATAATCGGTTGTTTTAATGAAATAATTTTTGTATGATAAGGTCTTTAATTGGCAAGAATATGTGACACTTAATTCTTTTAAAGTTACTGAAACCATAAATAAATAAAACTTTAAAAACTAGTTATAAATTGACTTTTGAAAAACTAATAAAGCTAATAATTTAAAAACCTAATAAAGCTTCATGATAAAGAATAAAATTTCATTAATTAGTAAATACAAAATGCAATTCGTTGTAAAAGAAATATGATCCTAATATCTTCTTTTCTCCCTTCAAGAAAAAATTGTTATCATGTGGGTAAAAGTTCTTTAGCATATACAGACTTGAGTGAACAGAAAAAACTGTAACTTTTTGAAGCTATCCATGTTTAGGATTTCCTGCCAAATAAACTTTTAATGAAACATGGAGATGCACTTTAATTTCTAACTGAATTTTTCTAGCGTACCTATTATTTTGCAATGTGAATATTCTAAAATATAAATCGAAAGCTTTAAAAATTTCTTTACAAATTAAATATTTGCTCCTGTGAATCTTCCGACTCGCCGTGAATCCGGCGGCTACCTCGGCGCCTTTTCCGCTCTGACAGGTATGTGTTTTACTACAGTATCAATGATACATTGCGAGTCCCATTCTGGCTTTTGAGTGAAACACGTTAATTCAGGATTGTTAAATTTCTTCAAAAAAATTTGGCAGTCAACGTGAGTGCGTAACATACAGAGTGTCTGCACAGCAAACAAATGTACAGATAAACAGAAGAAATGTTGGAACATCGAGCTAAAATAAAACCTCAATTCAATATATTTGTTTACAACCCCTTTGCAAACTTCAACATCATTCATGTCTTAACAGTCAACTGTCTGAAAAGGCACACTCACGGAACAATGATCCGCACCGCCATCTAGTGGTCGGTTTTTTTACAAAATAATAATTGTAATTATATTATCTTTATAAATAAAACGCTTATGCGGACGCTAAATCGGTCTGAATTTCATAATCACCGTTTGGCAACAGCTTGCAACTTTGTTTTGTTTACAATCGATTCGGCGAATTTAGTTTGATTTGCTCTGAGACAACGCAATTTTTCAAAATGAGTTTAAGTCCCACGTAGCACAAGATATTGTCTTATATCATAAAATTCGAGAAAGTAATATTGTACAATATTTTTCCCAGTATTGAAACAGTGTAAAACGTAAGACATTTTCAATACTGTACAATTTTTTTCATAATATTAGATGATGTCATGCAATACTATATAATATTATACCATATTGAATAATATTGTACTATACTGAATAATATTATATAATATAACATTATAGTGAATATTTTAAAAATACATTTTAGAAGCATGAAAAAATGTTAATCACTTAATTTCAATGCGCTGAACTTAAGGGTAACACTTTGCGGTTTTTGAGCATCTCTACTTACAGCGAGCTTTGAACGAGGGACCTTCTGCATGCGAACCCGGAGCCTTACCTTTGAACCTGCTAGATTTACATCAGGGCGCGTAAATAATGGTAATAAAATGTAGTTACAAAGTTCGGATCTCTACGAAATTTCATGTTCATTCACAATTATATAATCTGAATAGTTTTCTTAATTAAATTATCTTTTATCGTTACAATTTCGAGTTCAAAACGAAATTAGAAGTCAAAGAGGAAGCAATTTTAGCTCCTTTCTTCTAAGTTTGCTAATTTAAAAAATTAAAAGTCAATAAGGTTTAAAAGTAATTATAATAATATGTTTGAAAGGTTTTCAAATAATTTTAAAATTTATTTATTCCTTTTTCAATGTATTACTAGACGCCTTGAACATTTATAATAACAGTATTGATTGAAAATCAAATACAAGATTCGGAACAAAAAATCACGTCATATTTTTAAAATGAGAATACACTCAATTTTTTTCTCATCCATATGTGAGAGCTGTTTTATGGTTAACTTCGTTAGTTGAATCCGGTCCGCCTTTTATACACAGTAAAACAAAATGACTGTGTAAACATTATTATTCAAATTTACATTTTTTAAAAATACTTTTTCAGGTTATTGAGTAATATAGTGTTATTGCATTTCCATGCTGCTATCTGGCGGCCATAAGAATAACTTCACCTCAAAATAAGATTCAACTTCGATTAATAAAGTGTTACGGTATTTTTGTGCTGCCATCTGTCGAACATGAGAATAACTTCACCTTAATATATTGATCAATGTAAAAATCAAAATATCATGCGCATTGTAGTGTATAGTATGATATAATATTCATCATCTTAAAGAATAATTGTTCCAGTGATGTTTTTGTAATAAAACTTCCAATCGAGTGATATCCTGAGTTAAAATGAAGATTTTTATAAATAAACATTGTTTTTTTATATTATTTGTGAAAATTTATTATCTCGGAAATACTGATACATACAATACAATACTTTATTACAGTATTCGGTTTTCCTCGGTGTTCATAATATTGTATAACATTGTGAAACATTATATAATATTTCTGTGATACCTGGGGTCGGACAGTTTCAATTATAAATCGAAATCGTCAAAAAAAGAGAACTGTTGAACAACTGAAACTGTTGAATATTTCCTAAGACGATCAAATCAGAATGATCAAAATATAGTCAAGCGTTTTTGTGTACGGAACGAAGTTTCCGATCATTATTTCTGTGGGAAAAAGAAAGCAAGTTTGAAATTTTGGTGTCAAAAGCAAGAATTTTAGAAATTATTAAAAAAAGTTGAAAAAAAGGCAATTTTGTTAATTCTATGAGGGTAAAAGTAAATAATCATTATGGGTTATAATTTTGAATAGTGAATCTGAACATATTTAAAGCCATTTGTCAGTTTGAAGTGTCATTTATAAGCTGAAAGTTTGTGAAATTGGTTAACTCATCTTTCGAAAACTCAAATTTTCTGAGGTTTTAACATATAAATAGCTCCCAGCGAGAAAAATTATATCTTTCTTGGCTAAATAATTATTGCATACATGTGGCGAAGATTTTCTGAGCAGCAATTCATTGAGAAGTGTGAATATTTAGAAGTTTGTTGGAATGAAGTTATGGCTAATCAAACTGTTGAAAAACATTCAATTGTGTGTACCAAGAAGTTTTAAGTGCCTGATGTCTAATTGATGAAAATATTTTTTATTTGTAAACATCTTATCATACATTTTAGCATTGAAATTTCTTTCTAACATTTACATATATATGGTATAAAGGTAAAATTTTAATTTTATAAATTGATTATTTTTTAGTAATTGAAAGTTTACTTTTAGTTTTTTTATAACGAATTTAGTTAGAGCTTCATGTTATTCAAATAATTTAAATTTACTTCTAGTAATTAAAGTGTTTATAATTTCCTATTACTAGCAGGCACACACGACTGTACAGCAAGGGAGCGAAGCGAGCTGGGATCACATAGTGATCCCAAAAGAACCACAACGTGATTCTTGGGGGTTGACGAGCGGAGCGAGTAGGGGTTGTAACCCCCTAGTTACAATGAAAATTATACCATTACATTAAAAAAGTACAATTTCAACAGGTAGGGCATCTCAGGTCAATAAAAATTCTTGTAGGGGATAACAATTTGAAATTTGTTCAAGCTAATTTCAAAGTTTTTCTCTGGTAATAGCTCTTGATTGATATACTTTATACATGACAACATCTGAATAAAAATGGTGGATGTTATGAAAAACGAAGAATGGAAAGGTCTGAAAGAATGGCTTCCAGAATTTTATGGAATCACAATGATCCCAACAATAAAAAAAATTTGAGAGACATGCCTAGAAATCCAAGAATTTGAAAGACTGCTTCAGCTAAAAATACACTTTCTCCACTATCATTCATCTGTCGGAGTTCTACGAAAATTTTGGAATGTCTAAAATGATTCCACGCACACATGAAAGTGGAAGGAAGAATTAATCAAGGTAGGTGGGTTGTCGAGAACTGTTGTGGGATATTGCATATTGACGACATTGAATTTAGTAACATAAGACGACATAGAACATAAGAAGGCATAAGATTGAAAAATGTGAAAGAAAGAAACCACGGCATTGAAATATATAGATATGTATGGAATAAATATTTGCATACAGCAATTTCTATCAAAAACTATTTCATTTATTTTATTATAAATATAATTACAATATTGTTGTAAAATTTGTATATCGCGTATATAATTTGTTTTTCTTTCAATACGAATTTCAAATTTCTGAAAAATTGAAATGTAGTTCCAAATTTTTTGTGCTTCAAAGAAAAAATAAAACAAACAAAGTAAGTAAAATTATTGATTGTTTCTTAAAAGCTATCATAAGTTTTTTCAAGCTTTTCATATGTATTATTAATGATTTTAAGTTACCTTTGTTTCCAACACCTTAAATTGGAAATTATTGACTCCAAATTTAACTATTATGCATTTACTTTATTAATGCATTTTAAGAGTATGTTCAGTTAATAATGACTTATTTTTTCAAACTAAGTGCTATACAAAGGAACGCTTAAGATTTTTCCAGCATTTTCAGTTGAAAATTGTTTGCACAACCCTTTCATTCTGCAAATCATTTAATAAGATTTACGAAGCTATTTCAGTAATAAGGAAATGAATTTTGTTTACTCTGTGCCTTGTGTAGAATAATGGGGATGAAAATTATAATTATCAACCAAAAATACATCGAGAAGTTTTAACCAGGTTATTTTAGGATGCAAGATGTGCTGAATAATCAGCAGAATACAGATTTTTTTTGTTTCTTTTGTTTCTTTACTTCAGAATATGATAATTGCAAGATTTATTCGCAGTTAATTCCAATACAGTTTAAATCAGAACATTCAAGCATTGATACACTTTCTTTCATTTTTTTCAAACATGGATCAACTCTCTTTGAAATTTTTTTTTATGAAAAAAAATAAATTTAATTTTCGATTAGTTATTTTTAATTCTTTTCTACAATCTTCAAACGAAAATAAATGTTCTAGATACCTTCTCAAATTGAAAACATAAAAAATGGCAGTAAATCAGAAAACCTTCCTGCTAACTTCTTTATTGTTTAAATTCCTTTCTGACAAAATTATTATTTTTTTTACAGATTACACTTTTTTCCTCATTCCTTGTAGAAATGTTCTATTTTGAAGATATCAAGAAATGAATAAGTAATTTACCAAAAATTGCTCTTTTATTTTAGTTGCAGATATATCGGAAGTAATAAGACTTTAGTTGTGTACATTTGAATAACGCAAAACATTGTGTTGAAAAGGATGTATGGCAGTTCGGAACAAAATTTTCAAAAGCCACCACAACATTATAAAAAGTTCACTTTTTGAATGCTTGGACTTAACACAGGTTTTCAGATTAAATGTTGTTATATTTCAGCAAAATATGAACTAAATTGACATTTTTTTTGTGTGATCAATCATGCCAATGAATAATTTCTAACTAGAATTAAATGAAATCTAATTTTAAAG
This sequence comes from Araneus ventricosus, assembly GCA_013235015.1. Taxonomy (NCBI): domain Eukaryota; kingdom Metazoa; phylum Arthropoda; class Arachnida; order Araneae; family Araneidae; genus Araneus; species Araneus ventricosus. The sequence continues at coordinate 1,047,012 of BGPR01000066.1, forward strand.
AAAATCATTTTTTTGCCATAATTCAGTGAGTCTCAACCTGTGACGCCACATCCCTTAAGACAGGGGGAGAGGGCAAAAGGCATGAAGAAAAGATTGAAAATGAGAAAAATAATAATCTATGTAAGAAGAAACGTTCTATGAAAACATAATACCACTCTTTAAATCAGGTAGAAAATTCTTAGGAGGGATGCTTGGCTAAAACAGACATTGAAAGTTTGATGCCGAGTAGTAAATGGTTGAAAGTCGATGTTCTAATTAAAACAGAATGAATTTTTCTGTCAAACGAAATGAAATGAAAACTTAGCAAGGCAAACTTTCAGCATCTCTACGATAACACAAAAGTAAACTGAGAATAAAGGAAAAACTGAAATAAAGGCGTGATATTAAGAAAGATCGTGACCGTTTGCCAGAAGCCACGTTTTTTAAGAAGGCACTTTCCAAATGAAAAAGAAACTAATAATTGATTTTCTTCGCAGCACCAAATTTTCGCTTTTCGCATCATATAAAAAGTTTTCATTTCGAACCACTTCAATCCCTTCTAATTTCAGTAAAGTTTTCTTTTAATAGATAACTTCTTGACATTCTCGACAAATTCCAAATGATTGTTGAGTAAATACAAATGGTACGGACGCTGAGTTGTGAAATTGATTTAGCACGCTCATGGGAGTGAGAGATTTTTAGAATTCTGCTGTGAGGAGATGTGAAATTAGATGAAGGGGTAGAAATCAAGATTCTACCATTTTGTTTCTGCTTGTTATTTCACCGTTAAATATTGTTGATCTCAATTAACTTCATTCATAGTTGGAGGTCTTTGACTTTACAAATTATATTTTAGGAATAATGCACATCTAATGCCTATTTACTAATTTAAAAATAATTTTAATCAGTCACTTGGCTTTTTCCAAAGCAGACTGGGTACTTATAGAAGGAGAGTGCTTTATTTTTTATTATTCAGCAGAATTATTGGGACCAGCTGTATGAAGAAATATTCCTGGATATTTAGGGCAAATGCAATGAATATCAGCATAAAGGAAATATACGACTCGGACAGCATCGCAGCATCCAACATTCGCTTAGAGTAAGGTTGCATAAGTCGTATCCCCAGATTGATAGTTTTACTTAAGGAAGGACTAAATTTTGCTTTATTCACACCTTATATGAATATCACAGCCATTTATTATAAAAAAATTCAAAAGGCATGCACTCTGTTAAATAAAATGAGTCAAAATTAAAGCAGTAACATCGGTACGACTAAGGAAACCGGTGTATTAAGTCGTACCACCTATGTCCTAAGTCGTACCAAGGAAGAAAATGAAGCAAAAACACCTTAAAATACTATTCTTTGAGTAAACTACTCTCTTAATAATAATATTCGGCATTTGGAAGAATCCCAAAAATATCTTTTGGTTTGTTTGCTCATTCTAGCACTTAAAATCCTAGCAGCTCCTTCTCCATTTCTTTTATTAAATCTTTCGGTCTTACAGATTTATTATTTTATTTAGTTTTAGAAGATGAAGTCGCAATGTTGGTTTGGGAATGTTATATTTTAGACCTACTTCAATGAAGCCCATATCACTATTATATAATTTTCCTGACACCTTCTCCATTTCTTCTTGTTTTCAAGTATTATTAGAACGTTTTGCCAAGTTTATGGAGCCTGTCTAAAAATTAGAAAAAGGTACATTTCAAGTGACATATCAAAAACAGCATTATTCTCTCTTCCTATACAAAAGGTATATATTTATATCTGCAAGAGTTCCTTAAGACATACCTGGTATGATTTGAGCATCATTTGTGGAACAACTTAAGCAACGTGTAATAAAATAATAAATTGAACCAGAACGTTATAGTTACGTAGAAGCAATCGTTCAAATAGCAAAGAATTATACCCTAAAGAATAACAACATTTTATAAATAATTCTTATTGATCCAGATCTTTCGAAATATGCACAAAAACTATAAGAAAACAATCGAAAACATACTTTTCCTCGAGGTTAGGTTGTAAACATTGAAGTTCGGTTCTTAATAATGGAATTGCTTCACCGATGCTAGCAGTCAGCGTAACAACTTCAAAATGGAATAGATACGACTTAGGCTGTGGTACGACTCAAGCAACCTTAACCTATATATATATGAACCATCCAGAAGACAAGTAAAATAATTCCACAAAACATTTTATTGATATAGTGCAAAATATAATTGTTCATTCCCAAAGAAATAATAAAATCTTGCTCAGAATATGGACAAATCAAAGCTAAGAATCTATCAAGCATTTTCATTTAAGTATCTCGTTCTACTTCATCTGAAAATCTGTCAGAAATTGAGATTATGTTAAAATTTATTTGTGAAAACATTTAAAAGTCCCTGTAAATTATTAAAATTTGCACATTGTTAAAATGGGGTAATATATATAATAGGTTAAGTTAAAATACTTGAATTTTTAATTGAGCAGTCTAAAATCCTGATTTACAGCACCATTATTAAAGATTGATTTATATATTCAATTATGAAATGATAAATTGGTGCTAAAAATTAATACAAATAAAAATACAATTTTCATTCTCTCTCAGGCATTTACCTACCTTTTCTAGACTATCTAGAAGAATTTTAATCTATATGGAGGAAATTGCTGAAACATAGTTACATTGCGTTGTGAAACAAATAGAGAGATTAAAGAAAACAAATTTTTGGAATTAAATATTTATTATTTAAAAATTGTTTAAATGAAATTATTGCCAATTTTAACAAATGAATTGATCCTGATTATGATGCACACGATAAGACAGAGAGGACAATTCGCATACAATCATACATAAAAACATGAAAAAACATAGCTGAAGACTTAAAAAAAAATAAACTTCATCGCTTTCATCAAAACTCAAAATATTTTCATTGAAACTTTACTATAAACACATATGTTGAAAATGTTGCCTTGCCATAGAAAAATGTAGATCTGGAACACGCACTGAAAGTTGACAATTTATTGGTTGTATTGCTTCGCACCTCTATTTGTTTTCGACATTTTTAGCAATAATCAATTTCGTTCAAAGCAACTGAACATTACGTTGCAGTCTTATACGCCACTCAACGTTCATCAAATCGACACATATTGTCGCCATTTTTCTGTTTGAAAACAATAAAATGTTTCCAGCTTAAAATTGCATCGCTGAAGATTTTTTCGAACCACAAACTCTTGCAGTCTTTTGTTAATAAAGTTCGCTGGTGATTACAACCACTTCTTTCACAGGATCATCGGTATCTCTGCAGGGGCAAGAACCGAAAAGGCCGAACTGCCCTCGGGTCCAGCAGATGCACCACTTTCTTACACGTTCAGACAAGCCAATCTAGTTACACAAAGGAATCTCCCCCAGCCAGGTGACGCACCACAGTTCACACACAAAAAGCTTCCGCCGTTCAAAATGGCGAGCATATAGTTCCGTGAAATAAAAGTAATTTACAATTTAATAAACATTGAAACATTAAAAGAAATTACATAAAAAGTTAAAGCAATTAATAATTAAGTTGATTACTACAAAAATAAATATGATAAATTGATATATTTATTAAAATTCTAAAAAATTCCGTTGATAATTTAAAAGTTACCACAAGATAAGAAAGAAGCTTTGGTGGCGAAAAAATAAATTATTTAAAAGTACTGGTAAAGCCGAAAAATAATGTAGTTGCATTTTTGCAATCTAACACACATATATGAAAGATATTAATAAATTTTAAAGATTGATAAATTTTATCCTTAAACTTGGCCTTAAAAGTTTACAGCATTTATTTAAATAATTAACAAAGTCATAACAAGCTTAGGTCGTTGAACCTTTATGGCTCTAGTTTGTTTTCAATGTTAAGATATATTTTACAATAGTTCGATGATATAAATGAAGTATATTAGAAAATAATTCCACAAGTATAATGGATTATTCATGTTAATCGGGCATGTAGAATTATAAAAGGATTTAGAATAACTTGTACATTAGTAAAAATATTTTTATGTTCTTGTTCTTCTTTTGAAAATGAAACACAGCTAAAAGAATGTTTTCCTGAAATTCTTCAGTTATTTTAAACTTTTGATGACAAATTTTGTGTTCGTCCAAAGTTTCCGAGCTATTCAAATGTAAAAATGTATCCTATTTTTATTTCACCAAAATGACACTTTATACAATAGCTTGAAATAAATATCTTCGGGTCGACATTTTTTAATATATGTGGAAGAAAACAGAACAACTTCTTTCACTTTTGGATTTCGGACAATACCCAATTAGTCCTTGCCATTCTTCCAAAAGGTAAGCAGATCTAGTTAGGGATATAATTGTCACATTTCTTTCTTTCTTACGTGCACTTTAGGATTAAAATAGGTTTAAGAAACTTTGCTGAGGAAAAGAGAATCCTTCGTCATCAAATAAATTCGACGCACTAACCTTCGAAAAGAAGTTTGGTAAAATTCTATAGATATTGCAGATGTATAAAAGATAAATCATGTTTTGCACTCAGTAACAAAATTTAAGATGATACTTAAAGAGGAAATTAAATCTGTAACAAATGCGCCTGAGCAATAGAAACAGCGCCACCTATGGAGGTAAAGCGCTGACGCTAAAAGATCCAGTTTAAACTGTAGAATGACGAGATGAACTCCAACAATGAGTTCAAATCCGAAACCCCTTTGTAAATTTTGGAAATGTGTATTCTTCGTGTTAATTTTTGAACTTGTAATTAATCTCAATGTTTCCGAAAGAACGAGCCAGAGTTATTTTGGTTCACAACTGGGATTCAAGCATTTAACCCTCTGAGTGGTTCGGTCTTCTTTCTAAAGCGATTCGAAAAGCGAGCGGCTGTAGAACCTTTATCTATTTTGAAAGTGTCTTCCTCCCAACAAAAGATTTTCCCAAAAGCGCAGCAGATCAAGTCTCTTCCCCCCTCTGAGCTGTGGACAGTCAGCAACCCCCTTGGAGGAGCGCACTAACCGCAAGAATCCGCTCTATTCAGCTTTTAACCTATTCAAACTAGGTTTTACTGCTTTCGGAGATAACACCTGTCGTGTGACAAAATTACACTTTATGTCTTCGAGAGCCCTCTTTCTGCATATTGCCCGTGTCCATGACAAAAATAAACACCGTTAGACTAGACAAATGCCAGACCGTTGGGCCAAAAAATTGAAGGCTATATTACTTATTTTTCATGTCGTGAGTTTCTAAAAATATGAACATCATTGAAGTTGCATGAAAGTTGATATTCTTTAGATGTCTCTGTGACTTCAATTTATTTGATGTTTATTAACAGTTGTATTTTAAATATTGGCTGTACTTCATATTATTAGTTGTCTTTTTTAAATTCTTGATTTCAATTTATTTTCAGTCTACACGTCAGCATATTAGTCTACGAATGTAAAAATTATTTCCTTAGTTTTAAGGTTTAACTACAATGCCCTTTATATATATTTTACTAATCTCTGATGGCACTATAAAACTTTTCATATTGTTTCTTGATTTAGTATTCAGCAAAAAGTAAAAATAAAGAGCCGATCACAAATAGAAACGGAGCTTAACTGGCGTAATCCGTTTTGTATGCACATAAACATTTATTATATAGATAGTCACATAATAATCTATATTCCAAAATAGCCAGTAATAATTAATACACATGAAGGATTATAAATAACCTTCTTAACCGCTGAATAATGTTTTAAATAAAGCAATATACTTCAAGCCTTTTGTACTGAAACTAGTTATATATGCTTTTTAAGAGGGCGAATTAATAATCCTAAAACTAAAGATTGCATTTAGAAAACCAATGCACTAAATGTCGGAAGAAATAGCTTATTCATATAACCTTTATTTAGTACACAAGAGATTATCTTATATTATAATAAACGGAAATTTAATTCACCTGAAATTTGAAACTTTGATGCTATAGTCCAGGAAGAGCATGCAGTCGCGAATTTTTCAAAATTAAATTTAATTCTTTATTTATAATTTTTTTTATCGAAAAGTAATGGCATATTGAGTTTCAGGGGCATTAGAGTTTTTTTACCCGATTGAAACGAAAATTGGGCAATTAAGGTTAAAAGACTACATACCAAATTTCATTTATCTAAGTCGTTGCGTTTGGGAATTATAGTGTTCACAAGCATGCGATTACAGAAACCGACCGACAGTCAACGTTTCAAGGGATTTCGTCCAAAACTTAATACGGGCTTACATTCCTAATTTTTGAAACTGTGTACCAAATTTTATCTATCTAGCTGTTGAGTTTTGAGTTATCGTGTTCATATGAACCCTAACAGACAAATTTCCCGTTTACGGACTTTATCCAAAAATTGATTGATATATACTAATTTTGTATAAAGTCCATACACCAGATTTCGCCTTTCTAGCTTTAACCGTTTTTGAGTTACCGTGTTCACAAACAAAATTCCAAAATTGTGTTCTTCGGACTCAGGGAGGTCTAAAACGTGGAGATTGATCAAAATCTCGTGTTGAAATTTACTATCGACGATTATAATACTTTCTCTTTGTATACTTCGTGTACTAGAAAGTAAAAACTATCAAACTTTTTTTCTATCAATTTTACGAAAATGCGCTAGCTACGAAGTAAAGTGTTATTGAATTTTTTTTTTCTACAGACAACTGCAAATTTTTGCAAACTTCGCAAAATCAAAGCATAAGGAGAAAAATTTAACACCTATTCGAAATTAATCAGGTGCCTTTTCACAATTTATAAATGTCTTGGACGTTATCGGTGTGATATTCAAAAACATTTTTGGGCCTTTTCATACCAAATATAAAGGAAATTTAACTAACATAAAACTTACACTTTACTGTTTTTCTTAAAAAATAAAATTATAGATCTAATTCAAATATATCATACAGCTTGGAAAATAAATAAGAGTCTCATTATTATTCATTAAAGTTCAGAATGAAAATAAAAACCTGTATATAAATCAGAATTTTATTTTAAAAAATTATACTTTAGAAATCACAGCACACACACAAGATATTGTGATAAAACACACTGTCTAGCATGTGACGGTGGAGTTTGGAAATAATTCAATGCCTGAGACTACTATTATTATTAGAAGTACTGTCTTCAAACTCGTTAATAACGTGTCGGGATGCATCATAGGTTTGTAACACATATTAGTGGATTCTTGTCTCATAGCATCTATTAAAATTCAGCTCGCAATTGGCATAAGAGCTACGAAAAGCAATGTAATTCAGGCATTTAGATTTGATCACTTAATGAAGAATGCATATCAGCAAAACTATAACGCTCAAGGAACTAGTGCATAAATACAGTATCATTGAAGTAAGCATTGATATTTTCTTAGAAATGGTTTTGTGTTCTTACATTTTAAAAAAGAAATAAACATTTTCACTGACTATTGAAATAAACTTAAACTGCAGATGTTATCAGACTCTTAATAAGATAACTAAAAGTCTGTTAAGATCACTGAAACGTTAAATTTAGTTGATATTATTCTTTACGTTTCCATGTAAACCAAAATTTTCTCTAACAAAAATACAATATTTTAAAACATAAAAAATAAAATTTTCATCCCTTTTCTTTAACATTTGTTTCAATGTTTGTTCAAAGTGAGCAAAAAATAAATTGAATAATAATTATTTGAAAAAATAATTGTTTTTTTTCGGAATTTATTTCATTTTGATGAATTTAAAAGAAATTCTAAGTGGTGTAATATAGAAAACTCATCTAGAAAAAAAAACTGCTATAGTTTTAAAAAATCACACCTAAACCTTAATTATTTTTTTTTTCAATTCAATGTTATATAACGAAATAAACAACCCCCCTCTTTTCTTATCACCCCCGGCTTCTCAAATTTTTCTATGCTTGAATGGGGTATTGAAAGAGATTGGGCAACAAAATCTATTTAATCAAAATCTACTTAACAATTCGATTAAAACATTGATGCATTGAAATAAAATCTTATATAACATAAGTGTATTACAGGGAAAACACTTGAAACATAATACAATTTCAATCCAGGCTGACAAATATTAAACCGGACTTATACAGAATCCAAATTCGGACACACACAACTAGAAAAAAAAATCCAAAACTGACTTCTTTCTGAAAGAAGACCTCAATGCAGATAGCGTTAAAATGCCCCAAGCCAAAGGGGGTGTGGGGTCTTGGATCCTGTGGTATCTCTAATTTGCAGTAAGTACATTCTTTTCAGCACTCATTGTGTCGACCGCTACCCTACCCAGCTAATCAATCAAAATGTCAAACCACGGAAGGGGGAAGAAATTCGGAAAAATACGTTTATAGCGCTTTAGAGACAGTTCACAAGAGACGTATATTTCTGGGCTGACCGCTTTCGGCGTGTCTCTGACCACACGTTGAAATGCGTGTTATCCGCTTATGGGATAGTCCAAGGTCGACGTAGAAATACGTGTGAAACGCTCAGAGGGTTAAATCAGTGCTATAAATCTCAACTAATTGGTGAGCTTATAGATGTTATGGTTGTTGTGAAAATATATTTGCGATAATATTATCATACTAAAAAATCACCTGTCAAGGGATTTCAAGTCAAATTTGACGTGTTTAAATAGTATATATGCGAGAGAAATGTTTGACATTGATTGAAAACAAATAAAATAAACATATGTTTTATGACAGGAAATATTTTTTATTTGCATATTATTTACAAATTTCTTTATTCAATAACATCTTGGTAAACAACATTCCGTGTGAAGTATTTTTCGTTGTTTAACAATTGTATTATAATTCAATAACCATGGAATTCTCAGCTTGTCAAACGTAAGTCAAAAGTGAAAATTTCAAAAGAATACTTTTCGAAATTTTAATTAAAACAAAACACTTTTCTGCCTGTCAAACGTTGCCAAAAAATACTATCAAATTATATCATCACGATTGCAATAAATAATCAGAAACATCGTGGCGTCCAAAGTATAGCACGCGCATGACATACCACTGACGAAATTTACTACTTTCTATTAAAAAACGGAAATTAATTTAAAATATATGATTAATATAATTTAAAATTCCTCGGAACATAGCGCTATAAATTTTATATCAATCGATAACAAATTTTATTTCTCTATTTTAGAGTAATTAAATTTGAAATTAGAGCGACAATTACTCTTTTAAATTTAAAATTACTGAAATTTAGGTTTACTAACAATGATATAATGCTGTTTAACGTCTCGCAGTGATATGGAACGAGTTTTATTGTTGGTGACGTCAGAGCGTTACCTAGAGACAGATCTGGGATATTATATTAGTAATTTGCAATACATCGCATCAATTCAGTGTCTGACTATTTTTTCCTTAGTAAATCGTCTTTCTTCTGAGCATTCTACTTAAGCCATTACGACTGAATTATTACATTTCAGAAAAAGATTAGAAAATGACATTTTAGGAATACTTATATTAAATTAGTAATATAACAATCAAACCATAATAATACACTGACATTTTTCTTCTTAAGGTAAGGCCTAGACATAAATTATTTTATGTATTAGCAACAAGAACAAGTTGATGGCATTAAAAATTTAAAGTTGTGCCTTTTTCAGACAGCTTTAAATAAATTTCTGCACCATTAAAATCTCTTGTCAAATAGTTAATTAAAATTCAGCTGATTTTCCTTAATTTGATCAGAATCAGCTGAACTATATAAAAACGAGATTAATATTTCTTTGATGACTAAATTTTCTACTGTTGTTATCTAGGCTCAAAAGCGAGTCAAAATTTTCCAGAACTTTTTATCAATCCAGACACCCGTGGCAATCACGGAAAGATTACAGCAACATCTTACGTTAAGTTACTTCACTCTCCTAGCGTGAATCCGGTAGTCTTGGATAAATGTTCACCGACTGTTTCTGGCTCCAAACAGTCTGCAAATCTATAATCAAAATATTGCTAAAGAATATTACAGATTAAATATCTTTTAATTTGTTGATTTTGTCTTCATGGCACAGGAAAAAATAACAGTTGTATCCACGTATTAATTTTGTCCTGTTTTTCTGCGGTATCATATTCGCTTCGGGAAGATAAGAGTTCTTTACCGATTTCCAATGCTGTTTTGAACATTCATTTCCTTTATTAATATCAATGCCAAAAATATTATTATATGTTTCGTTAAAATAAAGAAATTTCATATCAAAAGTGCTAGTAGTTATGTGTATAGTAGACCTCGCTCTCGCGCCAAATAAAAAGAAATTAATATAAAAATTAAATTAATTATTATAATAATTATATATAATTAAAATAATTATTTTATTACCGAATCAAAATAAATAGAAATAAAACATAGGCATTTTTTTCTATTGCTTCTAGAAATATTTCTGTCAAATTTGAAGGAAATCGAAGAACGCATTTGGTCATAATCGCGTAAAAAACAAATTTAGAGACAGACAAATTGCTGAATGCTTGATTTAAAACGTAAAACTCGCTTCGCTCGGTCAATTAACGCAGGGTTGAGTGTGTCGATTAGAATTATTTTTTAATTCACATAAATTCTTTCATATCCTATAAGGTATCGCCCTTAACTACAATTCAGAATTTATGACAGGACTTCGAAGTTTTTTAATCTGATTCATCGTTTCTAAAATGGTTTAGACTTATATTGAATCGTATACCTTTATACTGCTCAGTGTATATTGCATGGCGTATGCTCGTTTTTCGGCTTGAAATGAGAAGAATGAAATACTTGATTTCAATTTTATAAATCTGTAAGCTAAATTATAGGTAAATAATTGCATGATAAGCAATTATCTCAAATGCCCAATTGAGTTAAATTTATCAGTGACCTCATATGCATGAATCCTTACAAATATTTAGAAGAAACCCAAAGAAATATTCATGAAAAGTAAACCTTCTTTTGATTATGTACAAATGTTATTTGCTGTATTTTCCAAGCGACATTTTGATTGGCTGGAATATACAATTTCAACATCTGTTTCTTTTGGACAATGGTGTACTGAATAACTTGTCTTAGTAGAGAAAGTATTTATAACATAGCTTCAATCCATCTTCTTAAAAACACTACTTTAAAAGATGCGTTTCATATCTGTACATATAAATCATGAATATTTCTTTGGACCTTATACCACATGAATCTTTTGATATACTCATTTACCAATACCCAATAGCTTTTTATATTTATAGTGTCTGAAATAATTTAATTTCTGAATATTCTTCATGTCAGATTTCTTTGAATACTTTTGACTCGCGATGTTGTGAGGTCCCAACTGGGGACACCACGAGTTCGCGGATGAGAAGTTGCCGAATAAGTTTAAGGGGTCTCGCTTCCCTGTTGGGCATAGTAATGGTTGTTTCAGTTACCCGATTGCGATGGCGGAATGTACCTACTTCCGGAGGAGTTTGATCTTGGCAGATGACGGCTATTAAGCTGGGCATTCACGAGAAGGTTAGCTATGCCATTTTTCTAAGAGCGGTTTTTTAACCCACCCATTTTAGTCGAAAAATTAGGCAAAGTATTCACGGATGTTCCAAAGTTTATTTTGAGACAAGGTTCAATGTCGCAGAATTCCTTCCACCCAGACTCCTCTTCCCCCACGCGGGGAATTTCGAGCTTCATTTCTAGCCTCGACGTGAAGTGCCAATGTAGGCAGAACTTTGTTTTGCCGCTACCCTCGCATCGAGGTCTCAAATTGGAATTGGAGGATTGAGTTTTGGATTTTAAGTTCTTTTGAATTCCACCACTTCGAATCATTTGTTCCAAATTTGACAGGTTTTCGACCTTGACGATAGGTGTTTTCCTACACGTGTTCAAAAAATTCCATGTTGGAAGAGCGGTGAATAGCCTGCTTTAGGACTGCTACCTAATTATTCGAGCTGTCATGGTGGCCGTTCTCCAACTGACCCCGGATGCTTCAGCAGGGCGCGACTTATGCTTAACATATTATAAGAAACAACTTTGATCCTCGTGAAAATAACACCTTACATACCGTAACTTCCAACATGTTTTACGCATTTATCTACTTTTATTGGCTCGATTTTAGATGCATTCAATATTGTACTGCTGAAATGCTGCACAAAATTGAAGATTTTTAGAGTTAATCAAGGAATTTAAATATTTGTATTCATGCCTGGAATATATAGTGTAAGTTTTAACCTTAAAAGCATGATTTTTTAAAAATTGATTTAAAAATGTTTATTGACTTTCATTTCTTGAATGAAACACGGGAAAAATACTTTAAAAATCTTATTTTGTTTTAAATATGGTATACGCCTAAAAAACAGTATGTTCCTAATTGACAACACTGGGCTTTAGTTGAGAAAAACAATCTTTGAAAGAATTCTATAATATTAAACACATATGAATTTTAAAAATTAATAATAAGGATAAGTAATTTCCTTCGCTTTTGTAGAATAAAATATGGTAATCTTAAACATACAAACACAGCCATAATGATGCAGCCTCATGTGAAAAACATCACTTTATTTTTATGTTACATCAGCACTCAGGCTGCCACCTTTATGTTGTCAATTGATTTAATAACATTTTCATGTATCCTATTCATTTATGAATGTATTCATGTATCATTTTCATTGAATGTATCCTATTGGCAACAACAGGCATTAGAGCTTCAGACTTATTCTCAATATTTTAGAAGACAAAATTGGGTATGTTTCTTAAAGCCAACACAGGGCATTTAAGGGTTAATTAACCTACAACTTTGGACTGAAATAACTTCTCAGAGCCTCAATAAGTGTCTCTACAAATGTATGCAATGAAAGAAGGTATGAAAAGAGATTTCTTAACGTCACTATCCATCTTCTTCAAAATGTCTTCCAAACCGTCATACTTACTGTTTGATGAATCCGCACTAATTGTCAGTGCACGTAAAGTTCCTCTGACCATTGTTTTAATTGATTATTCTATTTTTAATACAGCATTTAAAAATTTTTCATGCTGTTGATTTGCAATTGTCTTTCCTGCTTGAAGAGACGCCTCATGCCAATTTATTCGTATTCATAAAAGACACTGGAATTTTCAATGACATTTGAATTCACAATTTATTTTTTAATTTATCAGATTTTAGCGCGAATTCTATTGACTCCAAATTTAAACTTCATATTAAAACCTATTTCGGCGCATTTTTTCCTAGCAAAGGATTTTGATCCGGGTTAAAATACACACCATATTCAACGTAAGATAATATTTTAATTGCTGAAATTGGCATTTATCTGTTTTTATCATTAAAACACCGATTTAAGCCATTAATAGTCAGTTTGGAACTCGAGATGTCTCCTATCAATACTCAAATGGTTATCCTGGTGCGTTTCATTGGCCACCATACTCACGAGACTTTAATTCATATGATTTCTGTCTTTGGGGTCGTACGAAAGGTTTCGTTTACGAGTAGAAGCTGAAAGACCTGAAGACTATTTCACTAGGTTGCATTGTTTTGTTACCTCTCAAAAATGTCTTTGAAACAGTATCAATTAAATTACTATTTGACTTTCATTTTATTAACATTTAGTATGTAATACTATCTACAAAGACTCAAAAGTTCTTTCAGTACAAATTTGAAGGTTAATTATAACCCATTTTATATTTGATTAGTCTTAGAAAAAAAAGACCTACAGATAAGTCAGATAACAAAGTTCCCATTAAAGCGTCTTTAAAAATTTAATAAAAATTTTACTATGCAAAAAGTGCTCTTTCCTGTTTATGCTTAGAGCAGTGGGATGCAGAAATATATTTTGGTAATAATTGCCTTTAAATAAACCTATATGGAACTCTCATATATTAATTACATTAAAGTAAAGTGTGCTTACGCTAAGAGAAATATGTCTTCGTAGCGAATAGGTAAGATTTAGCCGATGCGTGATATTAAGAAAGAGAGTTTTCTACACTGCATCTAAAAAGAAAAAAAGGAACACTTAGAATGAAAAGTAGAGTACTTTCTTGCTTCTCAAATTCTTGGTGCAAGAAATCTTTTCATGTGATGATATTTTACATTTATCACAAATATATTTATATAATTTTAAAGCGAATTTAATGTTACATTTATCGTAAGAAAGTGTTACTAACTAAAAGGGTGCGTACTTTTAATATGGAACATGCCGACGAATATCAACTACCTAGGGTGACACTCTTTAATTTTCGGTAGAAAATAATTTTTTCTAAATTAAAATTAAAAGAAATTTTGACTTTCAAAGGGAAATTTAGAAAATTTGTAATACTTCAAACGGTATAGATTTTTCTGTAAAATTCATTACATTTTCATTTATTTGACTTGATTTCTTTTTGGTTTAAAGGAAGAAAAGGGATTTGAACATTATACGCTGAACAGCTATTGAGCTACACTTAATTTTTTCACTAGTTTAAGCAGAATTTATATATATTTAAACTTCATTTTTAATTCAAAACATTTTTCTCGTCCGCCAAATGTAGTCTTTTATTAAAGTGGGCAATGTTCGAAATACAATATTTCTGAGACAGACAGGATAATGCAAACTGAATGAAGCAAATTTCACAAAGTTTGACTTACCCGTGTACGAGACGTTTTCAATGTATGCAGAATCCTTGTGGGACAGATATTAAATTTATTTGCTACATTTCTAAATCTACTTTTCAAAGAATTTTATAGTATCCTCAGAAAGATAAAGTAAAACAATGCTTTCTAGCTTCCCGTTGTATTATTATGAAATATGATGGAGGCAGAAACGAAACTTCTTCAAGAAGTGCAAGAACGTCCTAAGAGAGAAACATATATGAATGTTGTCCCTATCTGCATACGCGAGGCAAATTTTGAAGCAAATCTTTTTTACGAAAAGATATATTTTATACAAATTTCGAAAGTTGACATTAAATATATTGCAGAACAATATTTTTCTTTATTTTTTGGCTCACATTTCTTCTTAAATATTTTTAAGAAAGGTAACTTCTGAAAAGGATTGCGCATACTTCAGTAAAAGAAAGAGATTTCCGCAATAGAAAATTTAATGCAAAACCTATTTGCTTGAAGAAATAAAATAAGTCGGATAAGCTACGATTTCACAGTTTTAAATACTTATAGACGAAAGCAGCACTTCATTTGCAAAATGTCACGTCACACAAAGGTTACGACGTTTGTCGAGAGAAAAGATTCCACATTCACAGTAGATAGTTGTTAAAACGATTACCATACCGGTAATCCATGTCCACTTTTGCCATGTTGAGAAAAGCAATGAATAGCATTATTTATTTGCTAACCACTGATATCAGTCAATAAGAATTTTTTATCTTTTATTTTATTTCAGTTGTGATCATTAGGTAAAATGTTTCAATCGGTAGTTAATATTTTACTAAATAAGTTTGAAGATAAATGAATTCATAGACTAATTATCCATAATAATAACAATAACTTCACATCATTCAAGAGAAATTTGTTCGTAAAATTCTGCTTCTTAAAAGAATCTTCAATTTATCAATAATCCACATCTCGAGAGAGTCCTTGAAAAATATTATCTTTATCTATTAGAAATTACGGGTTATCATAGGAGAAAACTGTTTATTTCTCCTTATACTACGAGGGACTCCAAGAGCAGATACTGAACTCCCAACATCGACAGTGGACGTCGATGAAGTCCACTGACGGAAGAAACAGAAGAAATACATTTCAAAACAAGATGATTATCAAACAACTAGAAAGTCACCGTCATACAAATTGCCTCTTCATTCGAGAGATTTCCCGTTAAATTTGACATGTTTAAATAGATATATATGCGAGAGAAGTGTTTAACATTGATTTCGGCTTCGATGCGTCTTCTATAAGCGGCTGCATCTGCTGATCGAATTCTGTCCAGCGATTCCTGGCTTTGCCTCGCTAACCATATTGCTTTCCTTTTCTTTGTCATCTGCCGTCCTTTTTACGATGGGTTCTTCGTCGGTATTCATTGTAAAAAATATAGTTAACTAATTCATGATAAGTATTAAATTAAAGTAAAAAATATATACCAAATATGTACGTAATAATTCAATAAACATAAAATTCTCAGCTTGGCAAACGTAAGTTGAAAGTTAAAATTTCAAAAGAATTCTGCAATTCTAATCAAAACAAAGCACTTCTCTGCCTGTCAAACGTTGCCAAAAAATATTATAAAATTATATCATTACGATTGCAATAAATAACCAGATGCATCATGGCGTCCAAACTATGTCACGCGCATGATATACCACTGACGTTATTAACTACTTTCTATTAAAAAACAGAAATTATTTGAAATATATGATTAATATAATTTAAAATTCCTCGGGAACTATTGATCATAGCGAGATAAATTTTAATAAATCTATAACAAATTTTATTTCGCTATTTTAGAGCTATTAAATTTGAAATTAGAACCACAATCACTTTTTTAAATTTAAAATTGTTGAAAGTTAGGTGCTCTAACATTGAAATAGTGCTGTTTAACGTCTCGCAGTGCTATGGCGCGAATTTTATTGTTGGTGACGTCAAAGCGTTATCGGATAAGTGAGAGACAGACCTGGGATATTATATTAGAAATAAATAAAATAAGATAAAAAAGATAATTCAGTTCATTTATCTGTTATGGTATAAAAGACTGAAGCTTGTTAATAAATAAGATTATACTTGAAATGATGAATTTGTTCTTGATTTCCTTCTATTGCATTCAAGTGAATAACAGCATTGCTAGCCGTCTTTTTCTGCAGATTTTGATTTCCAAAATTTCTTCCTTAAAAATCACAAATTCATATTCCTTAAACATCAAACGCAAACTCATGAAGTTAATAAACGCAACAGAATTTCAAAGGCAGAAAGAATAGTGTAAGTATTTTTGTCGAGACACCTCTTCATTTTTCAAGTAGCTAATTCAATTCTACATCTCCGTTTATGATGAATTATTATATTACGACGTAAAAAATCACCTTTAATAAACTCCTCATAAATCTCTCAATGTTCTTCCACAAACAAAAGTGAGGCGAGGATTGACATAACTTTTAATGAGAATCGTTCATCACTGATGGTTGACATTAATGAACCACCGCTCAAGTGGCTCGCCAGAGTGGAAGGTAATCCGGATAAGGGTAATTACCTTCTCGTCATCAATGGCCTTCCTTCTGCTCCTTGGAGAAGAGTAGAGACCCTTTCTTTGTGAAAAGTTTTACCGATTACTTCTAGGTTTCGGCATCGGAAAATTTTAAGAAAAGAGAGCTTATGACGTTGTATATAACGATGAAAGGCCCTTTCTTCTATTTTTTTTATCCGGTAATTGAGGTAATAAACTTCTTGAAGCTACGAGTTTATATTCCTCTTTTATCCTTTTGTGGTTAGTGTGCTTTTCGTGAGCTGCTAAAATAAGAATTGTTGATAATCAGAGAAGTGTTGAAACTTTGTAACAAAAAGGTTTATGGTAGAAAACTTTGGATGGCCTAAAATGTAAAAAGGGGAATATATCTTCATAATGTTCATTGCACTTTGAATTTTTAACACAATTTTCTGCTGTAACTTAACGGTTGATTGATTAGTGTGAGATCTTTTGCAAAGTTGGAAGTACCTAAAATACTACGCTTCAAAAAAATTAACTATTCCTCCTATTTTTTATGCTAAAGATTTCTGGAATTTCTTAAGGAACATTTTTATGCTTTCTTTTTTATTTTTTTGCAGCTTCGACATTGATTGATCAGTAGCGGAATTTATTCTGCGCATTTTCAACTAATTCAGAAAGCTCATTCGCTTAGGCGGCCATGTTGCTCTACTTCTCAATAGCTGATTTGTTTTCTAGCATCTTTTTTATCTGGACTGATTTTTCACTATGGCTCTACCACACTTATTTGAAAACCAAGAATTGGAAGCGCATCGGCACGCTCGCCGTACCTAGCAGAACAAAAATGGAGCATGGTGAGATGCTTTCCGTCTCTGAGAAAGGCAACAAAGAGTGTCCTAGCACTCTCTCCGAAGCAAAGACGTAGTATGGAATAATCAGGCTTTATAGGGGTTTAATATATAGCCGATTCGTTTAACTAAATTATATATGCTTAACATTGTTACATGATTAATACAATGAGGTTATATACAATTATAAAGCTATATACAGTTTTATGACGCGTAATCCAGTATTAGTTCATGATGTTGTAGGAATTGGATGGCACGTCATCGTGATCGTCATTCTAGCCTTATCGTAACTCGTCACTGTTGAACTCTCTCTGTTTTCTGTCTCTCTCTCCTGTGTTTCTAGGTAGGTGTTCGCAGCGGTGACAGCGCTCTCTTCTGGCACTTCCGCTGGTGGCCTACAGTAGTTTAATTAAAATTTCTTTTTCTTCCTTCCAATAAAACTGATAAAAATTGTAAGTTAAAAATATATTTGATTTGTGAAGACGAAGTGAACTAAAAGTATTTTCCACTAGGCAAAAATTGTCCTGTGGGTGTACGTGAATGCAGATTAAGAAGCAGGATAATAAAAGATTAATGACTCTTTATTCCACAAGGCTTTCGACAAAAACACTAACTTAGCACAGGAAGCAAAACTAGACAGCTTTTGTACAAATTTACAACAGAGATCACGAGTAAATCTCAAACACAGCACTTTCAATAGCATTCAAATGCTTTTCAGTTCACTAGCTTGTTTGCTGATCAAAGTCAAACTGACTTGTTTTGTTTTATACATTTTCAAATTTAAGTGGCGAGATTACATAGGAAGTGAGGCAATCTCTAGAAGGTTCATGGAATTACTGGCTCCGAGTAGAGATAGGGCGACAGTTCAGGAGTTTTCTAGAAAATTCCTTTTGTCGCCAAAGTTGCCAACTCTGTCGCAAATTTGCAAAGTTTGTCGCCAAGATTACTATGTCAGGGAAACAAAATTACAACTTCGTAATATTGTTGAATAATCGTTTCACCGTATATGTGTTTCATGAAATCTAAATAACTCGTATTCTATATAGCACTAAAAGTGCAATATAATTTGATTTGAATTTTATCATTATTTAAATCCGCAATTGCCATTCATGTAAAATTAGGTATTGCTATTGAATTCGTGGTCATTTGTAGAAAACCACTTTATAAACAGCAAATACTATGGCTTAGAAGTTATTGAATAAATGTGTCCATGATAGGTTCTCAAGAGAAATTAAAAATATTTCTACTGAGATTTGTGCAAACCCGAAAAAGATCCATAAGTTATTATCTATTCATTTTTAGTTATACATTGTCCATATTCACTTTTCTTTTATTTATTTTAAAATAATTTCATTTTGCCTTTTGTAAGACCGCATTATACTTACTAGCTTTTCAAAGGGCGCTGTTTCAAACACAACCCAAATCCCTTAATCGTTTTCTTCTGTTGCAGTCAAGTTACTTGCGCATTTGTGTTAGATTACGGCTTTGCTGAAAGTTCAAAAGTTCGATTAACTACACTGGAACCATAAGCCAATGGAAAATATGTTTGCTGAAGATCAATCTTTGGTGTCTGAATCAATTTAAAATAAGAAAAAGTTTCAGGAACTAAGTTTTGCATTTACAAATATTGGCATAAAAATAAGCAGCAGTTCTAAAAATAATGAAACCTGCATGTTGCAAGAGTGGGATTACAGAACTGTCCTGTCAAGAAGGGAACAAGCAGTGACGTTACAAAATGGAGACCCAACGATGTGGGTGTTGTAAGTAGAAAATAATCATAATAAAATATGAAAAGAATCCAGTAGCGCCACCTAGAGATGATGCTACGAATAAAACCATTGCAAAGAAGCTAAACCAGAGAACACATTAATATTAATATAAAATAAACTAATCTATAACTATAAATAAATCTTCTGAAATCCAAATTAGTTTTGGCACTTATGAGTGTGAACCAGTAAGCAGGTTACAAAAGCCAATAAAAAAATGGGAAACCAAGATATTTACTTGACAAGCATGATATTCTTCTATCCAATTGGCCTTTCTCTTCTGTTAATCGAGCTGTGTGAGGCCAGCCATTGCCGTGATGGAGCAGAATTCTTCGATCCAATAGGCTTTTCTCCTCTGTTAATAGAGCTGTGTGAGGCCAGCCATTGTCGTGATGGAGCAGAATTCTTCGAGTCAATAGGCCTGTGCGTTTTCTTCAAACTGCATCCCGAAATTTTGATTTAATGTTACAGTAGACAGCTTGAAGAGATAAACAATTCTCACTCTAAACAGAAAGCCCTTCTTTGTGAATATCCTTTGGAAAATGTCCTTTCACCCACAAGAAACGTACGACAATTCGCGACTCTTCTGGCGTGCATTCCATGAGCACAGTCAGCATTTCCAAATTCAGCTGTGCGTGTGTACAACTGTTGTCTCATAAGTTCGAAATGAACATCATATACTTGAATCGCGCTGCTATTGGCATATTTGGAAACAATTTATTATTAATTCCCAAACTCTCATGTTGGTTTGTAACCTACTTACTGACTCAGTCTTGTATTTTACACAACAGGTCACGCATGTCCAGCAGGAGATATATTTTAACATTTAATTTTTTCTAAAAAGAAACACTCCTAACCATTATATTTAAAGAACTATCTGTTCTTTCTATTAAAAAATGCTCTAACCATTGTCTTTTTGAGACTATATTTGTTATACTCTCCATTTTAATTCATATCAGCGTTTAAATCCGTTTCAAATAGCTAGGATCAAGAAACTGGCCTCACAAGATGTAAACAATGTGAATATTTTCTGCCAGACTTACTTTGATCTCAACATTTCTTTAAAATAAATGCCAAATTCATAGGGAACAAGAAAGCTTCACTCCAGCTTAAAGAAAAGTACAAAAGACCAGAAATTAGCATTTCAGAGAGCAAATAAAGGCAGAAAGAATGCCACTTGTTTATTTTAGAGTAAAATGTATGAATAAAATATCTGCTCTAAAGTAAAGTAATATGTTATATTTATAGTTTTACTAAGACTATATAGAGGTTACAGTAAAATACAAAAATGGTTGAGATGTGTGGACAAGGTCAGTGATTTTTACTCACTCTTGAGAAAAAAAAACAGTACATAATGCATTAGTTTGTCCAAAAGTAAATTTTAACAATTAGCAATATTTTTTTCATAAAATAATTAAGATATTAAAGATTCAATTATGCATTAAATATTAGATCTAATATGTTCAGTGGACTATTTTTATTAATATTTGTCGACATGCTGTCAAATATTTCAAATGTTTGTAATATAAAGCAATATCGGTGAACTAGAAAAAAAACCTTTTAATGGAAACATTAAAGATAATGTTCAAATATCTTCAAAGGTTAGAGTAAAATATATGATAATTTTATTGTAATCTGTGCTGATGTAAACTTAATTGCAAAATTTTGAAAGAAAATATCCTTGTTCCTCCCACCTACTATTAAAAATCAACATAGTTGATTGAAATTAAGTAAAAACAATCAGTTTTTAGTTAATGTGATATGTATCATTAACAATGATTCTCTTTTATTCAATTACATGGGGACTTTAAATACTGAATTAGATCGACTGTAAAATAAGCAAATGACCATTTGATGCTCAATTTAATTATAATTTTTATTTTATCGTCATGAAAAAGGGAAAAAAATTGCTCATTTTTAAAAATTACTCTTAAAATTTGTTTACCCAATTTTCCTTATTACATGTTTGACTTAATTAAGATGTTAATTGCATGGTTTTTTTTCTTGCTTACAAAGATTATTCAATTTGTTTTTATCAGTTTTGCTTCCAGTTAATTGAATTATCCGAGAGGCAACTGAATAAAAAAATGCAGCATTTTCTTTTGAGACTGATTTTGAAACGAGAGAAAGAAAATGTATTCATTTTAAGAAAATGAGTATTTAATAATGTTCACTTGAATTAGCAATTAAAAATGAATGAAATAAATTTAAAAATGAGCTCACTTTGAAAATTTATTAATTAATATTATTTTTCTTACTGAATTTTTGATAAATTAAAACTCAAATTGAACCCACGGAAGAGAAGCCAAGGACTCACGATTAGAGATAAGTATAGCATCTTCTATTGCCCAAATGATTTTGGATCACCTTCAGATATCATCTGAGGTAGAAACAAGACATAGATTAAATATGGATGAGTTTTCTGTTTTGTCTATTTGCAACGAGTTGGACGTCCGCTATAACCACCGACTTCGGTGGTAATGAAATTAAATGGGAATCTTCAAAATTCCAACACACTGTTTGAAGATGTTAAATATTGCTTAAAGTAGAGTTTTCTAATGTTAAGACTTACGGATACTTTCAAAATATTAAATTTCATGTTCTTATTGCTGTATTTCTAAATGTTCAATTAAAATAAGAGCCTAATTTAGTGAAATGCTGTTGTAGCGATCGTCGCCCTCTTGAAGATGTTGGTTCTTTTAAATGGATTACCAGTGTTCAAGAGACAATAAGAAAAAAAATTATTTTGGACGCAAACATTGAAGACAGGACAAACATTGAATACGGACAGAATAGCAAATTAAAATGAACGTTGGGACTCTTTGCGGCCAGCAACATGAAATACAATGAGAATAAACGTTGGGGCCCTTCGCGACCAGCAACGTAAAGTCAGAACACACTCTTTATGGGAATTTCGTTGTGACCCGGCTTCACTCGCCTGCTCCTTCCGAAGCTTTCAATCACCCTTCGAGTTTGCAACTCCACTGATTAAAAAAGACAATCCCCGACCCGGGGGATGGCAGAGCCTTCCATCGACGAGTGCGAGAATCCCAAGACTACAGCTACCATAATTGTTCGTTATCGTACTTCTGGCGAATTCTAAGCGTATTTTGGCGTTTAAATTTTTAACCAAACGAACAAAAGTAGCTCCACTTTTTTCTCCTAGCTGGCATTAGAAGCCATACTGAAAATTTCTAAACGATACCTTGTAGTTGAAAGGCGAACTAGAAAGAGACATTTAGCATTTTGAGATTTCTTGCCGGCTACTTGGACATGTTAGGTTTTGAAAAAGATAAGCATACTCTCTATATATATATGCACTGAAGAGCCGGAAAAACTGGTACAGGCGTGCGTTTGCAAATAACGGGGGTATGCAACCAATCATCGTAACCCGATGCGGTCTGCAACGCCTATATAAGACAACAAATGTCTGACAAATGTGTTAGATCGGTTCCTGCTGCTGCAATGGCACGTTATCAAGATTTAAGTGACTTTGAACGTGGCGTTATAATCGGCGCACGAAAGATGGGACATAGCATCTCCGAAGTAGCGATGAAATTTGGATTTTCGTGTACAACTATTCCAAGAGTGCACCGTGAACATCGGGTATCCGGTAAAACATCAAATTTCCGCCATCGGTGCGGCCGGAAAAAAGACCTTGAGAAAACTAGACCATTGATGTCAGACGCGAATCCTTAAACGAGACAGACGTACAATACTTCCTCAAATTGTCGCGGATTTCAATGATGGGGCATCTACATGTATCAACGTGCGAACTGTTCGACGGACCGTAATTAATATGGGCTGTCACAGCCGAAGGCCCACTAGTGTACCGTTGTTGACTGCACTGCACAAAGCTTTACTCCTCTCCTGGGTCCGACAACACTACCATTGGACTGTTGACGACTGGAAACACGTTACCTGGTCTGACGAGTCTCGTTTCCAATTGTATCGGACGGATGCACGAGTACGAGTATGTAGACAACATCATTAATCCATAAACACTGTTTGTCAGCAGTGGACTGTTTAATCTGGTGGAGCCTCTGTGATAGTATGGTTCGTGTGCAGTTGGCGTGATATGGGATCTCTGATACATCTAGAGACGACTCTGACAGGTGACAGCTATTTATGCATTATATTCGTCCAATCCTTACAAACAATAAACTGCTAAAAAGAAGATAGATTAAAAACAAAGGTAAGCATTTTTTAAACATAAAATTTGGATTCAGAACTAGTAACTTTCAATATCAAAAATACTTTTCAGCATTTTCTTTCAAATAAATTTATCGGTATTCCCACTTAAAAATTCTACACCGAAATGAAATTCTTTGGCCAGCACTTCAAATAACTTCTAAAAAGCAACAATAGTTTTAGCAATTTATTTGATGGAAACATGTAAGAAAAACTAAACGTCGCCGATTATCACCAACTATTTTTTCATTCGTCCCAAGAGCAAAATACTCCAACCCGATATGGATTATTGCGCTTACAATTATTGTCAGTTTCCTTTTCTTCCCAATGGTGACGATATTTTGACAGCCACCCTTGACTGCCTGTCACTTAACACGGCCAATAATAGCAGGGAACACGCCTCCTTTTTCAGTGTTATCGCAGGAAAAGTTATCTTCGGAGAGATTTGGCACCTCTAATAAGCAAGCTTGCGACTTTCGCTAAACAGAACTTACTTCCCTTTTCAGATATAAGGAGCAAATGAAAGCTGAAAAAGACAGCAAAAGTTATTAAAGACAGCCGCCTTCTGTGACCAGCTTGTTCAAAGGAAATCTAATTTCAAATGAATCTCTTATGCGTAATTTTATATTCCTGGTTCCCTTAGCAAAGTAATTTTTAACTTCAAATTGCGATAGACATTTAACCCGCGTTCTTTTCGTGTTCGACTTTACTTTGTGATTCCTTATAAACAAAACAACTTTCTTAATTGTAATACAAACTACATCACTGATGACCTGCAAAAAGTATTGATCTGTATTTTATGTCAACATTTTAGTCAGTCATTTTGTAAAATACGTTTAGAAAGTCATTATATTTGAATGATTTTTTTCTGCATTACGCAAGAAGTGTACAAAAAATTTGGACGGAAATTAATGAATTGTAATGAACTTAAAATATCACCTTTATATTTATCATTATAAGGTTTTATACTTAAGTCAGAAAATCATTCCTGTTGCTTCAAACGCTATTTCCCTATTTATTGCGAGATGAGCTTTTTAAATCATTTCCTTCTAACCGCAAATGACCCACAAAGGCTGCTCTTTCATTGTTGTCAAATGACCGCTTAGCGCCTTCCTCCCTCGTCTCCCCACCCTTCCTCCCTACCTTTGGTCGAAAAGAGAAACGGTCTCCTTGAGCGACCTTGACCGCGGTCAACGACAATTTAGAACATTGTAGAATTTAAAGTAATTATCGCACAGTACTCATACTAATATCATTGGAAAGATAATTGTTTGTACTTTACAGTGGTATAAAAACCAATTTCGGGAGTTATTCTCATAAATAAGGCTGCAAACATTCAAAAGTTGCCTAATTTTTAAATAATTAAAATTTAAAAAAAATTGTAAAAAATGTCTCCGAGGTGCACAGTCCCACCCACCAAAGTATACCTGTACCAAATTCGGTAGCTCTAAGTTCAACGGTCTGTTCTGTAGACCACCAACAGACATACAGATACACAAACTTTCTCTTTTATTATTAGTAGAGACACATTTTCACATATTGAAGCGTTGGACATTAAAAGGGGACTTCTGCAGACCCAGCCGAAATTATTATTATTATTATTATTTTTTGCATTTTCGATTCGATGAAGGCAGTTGCATCGTTTAGTGTAAAACCTGAAATTTTGCCATTCTCAGTCAATTGTAGTAGAGCAACAAAGTTTCCGCATGATGTTAGAAAGTAAATTAACGTTAACATCAATTTTGCTGTTCATCGCTAGATAGCCAGTATACATGTTACAAGAAAAAATGCCCGTGTGATGATTTTTACGGAGAAACATTGCAAAAGAAAGAAAACCAACTTTTAATATTTTTGAAATTTATTTGATTTTGATTATGTTCGTCATTTAAAGTACACCAGCTCTAGCTACAGAGTGCTACTCGCAAGGATAATATTTTGATCAGGGAACATAAGCTTCGATTGAGAAGAATAGAAATAAGTTTAAGATTTTCCATTGAACCAATTACAACCAAGAGAACGATTATCACTGGAAAAATGTTTGACATGTGAAAAAGTATCAAATACATTCCAGAAGAACACTATGTCTTTTTTCAAGAGATCCAAAACTACCCAGAGGATATTCATGTGACCCTCATAAGGACTAAAATTCATTTACAGTACTTTTTTTACTATTCATTTTTATGTCTGTGATTCTTAATTTTTCTGAAAAACCTAAAAAATTTAAATTTTATTTTGTTTTATTTGAGCTTAAATTTATTTACAAATAAACAAATTTTGAATTTCATTTAAAATTTCTCTCTTTATATTACATTTCCCTGATTTTTTTTAAATCTAAATTTTGCTTAACCCTTTATTTACTGAATTTACCTACTAGCAACTTTTTCATTTTGTTTTTTAATCATTAGATAATTTTTGTATGTAGAATAACCCTGGGAATGAGGAAAACACTTTTTTAATTAATTAAAATTTAATTAATAATTGAAAAATTTTACTTTCTGCCTTCAGCTGGCATTTACTGCTTGTTATTGAAACTCCATTCTTCGTGTTCTTGTGAATGCTGTCAGGAAAAACAGTCATATTGCGAAGGTATGAACGTGATTAGAGCAGTACTTTAAAGTACCGTCAGTAGATAAAGGGTTAAAACAAGTACATTTTTAAATTTAAATTTATTTATAAATAAATAAATTTTAAATTTTATTTGAGTTTCACTGATTATTCCAGGTTTTATAATCACTTTTCAGTGACTTGTTTTTGCTTTATATCTGAATTTTGCTTAAAATTTTATTAGATATTCTAATTTAAATTTAATTGCAAATAATTAATTATGAATTTTATTTTAGTGTCCTTGATATTCCTGGCTTCTAATTATTTTTCCCAGAGTATTTTTCTGTTATAAATCTGAGTTTTGCTTAAAAAAGATACACAGTAAAATAATATTTTGAATGAAGAAATTAAAATTTACTCATAAATAAACAAATTTTGAATTTTAAATAAGTTTCATTGATATTCCTGGATTTATAATCATTTAGTCGCTGAAATTCTGAAATATTCATACCGTTTGATGTTAAAAGGGACTTCTGCAAAATTTAAATTTGAATTTCAGCGACAATAAATAATTTTAATATTCTTTGGTTTTCATCAGTTTCATTTTATACTGTGTTACATGTTTAAACTATCTTGGATCCTAATTTCGATGATGTTCAGAGCACATTCATTTTTCTCTTCAACTGTAAAATTTTTAAAATGTCAGAAGTACCCTTTTAAAATCAATCGATTCTATTGGACTCGCTTTCCATCTTAATAAAAGACTACAATAAAGAACGCACCTACAGACCAAGCAGCTGTCTCATCTTGCTCATTTTTCTATTGGTCATTGTCCGAACGCGAGATATATTGGTACTCCAAGGCCTGTGGGACTATCAAAACCCTCCCTTTTCTTTCACGGGATTGTAAATTATTTTCATACTTTGTCAATAAATAATGACCACGTAACGCACATTTAAGAACAGAATACGTGTGGAAAAAAGTTGCATCACAATTGTCCTAGGCTTTCCATGTTAATAAAGACTAGAATTACGAACAAACCTACTGGAAAAGCAGCTGTCCCATCTGTTATTTGATCATTATGTTGTGTGTTCCATAAATAAGTAGACGTTTCACCTGTGTAAATTGCTTTAGTATGCAAAAAATATTTACATTATTTAAGAAGATATATTTACAGTAAACGATATATACATTTGTTCAGAGGGTATTTCAGTTCATCTCTTTACAGGATTTGTATGATCCCATCGTCTTCGTTAAGCCTTGTAAAACGTCGTTGCTCGATGTCTCGTTCTAGCTGTGTCTTTTGTTGTATATCCTCATCTAGCCATGGCGATGGCAACGACATCTACAAGCGTTTAGCTGGTGGTCCACACAACTGTCTCATAATTCTAATGTTCGTCTTCCGGATGCAAGACATGCCGTTACTCCGAAGCCTGTGTGGCTATCAAAACGCCTCACTTTACTTTTGCGGCAGGAAAAATTATTTTCATGCTTTCTCAATAAATAATGACAAGGTAGCACGTATTTAAAAACAAAATACATGTGTAAAAATATATTGCATTACTACTGTCCTCGGCTTTCCATCTTTGAAAAAAGAACGCACGTAAAGACCAAGCAACTGTTGCATCTGAATCATAATTCTATTGATCATCATCCCTTAAGCGAGAGATGCTGGTACTCGAGGCCCGTGGGGCTATGAAAGCCCCTCCCTTTTCTTTTGTGGGAGGAAAAAATAAATTTAATGGTTTGCCAATAACTTATTACCACGTAACGCGCAGTTAAAAACTAAATACGATTGAATAAATAGTTACATCACTATTATCCTCGACTTTCAATCTTAATAAATGAATACAATTAAGAACGCACCTACAGACCAAGCAGCTGTCGCATTTAGCTCATAATTCTATTTGGCATCGTCCGAATGCGAGAGATACTGGTACTCCAAAGCCTGTGGGGCTATCCAAACACTTCCCTTTACTTCTGAGGGAGGAAAAAATTATTTTAATACTTTGCCAATAAATAATGCTTATGTAACGTTCATTTTAAAACAGATTACAGATGGTGATAATTGACATACAACAGCAAAAAAATTTCTGTCGCAGTTTTCTCTCTAGTCCTATAGTGTCTATGTAGTATAATTCTCTGTTAATGAGTAATGTTGTGGGTTCCATAAATGAAAAGACGTTTCATCTATATAAATTGCTTTATTATGCAAAAAAAGGTTACATTATTTAAGAAGCAATATTTTCAGCAAAAGATACATACATTTGTTAAGACACTTAATTCAGATAATCTTTTTACAGGCTTTGGATGCCACCATCGTCTTCTTTAAGCCTTGTAGAACGTCGTTGCTCGATGTCGCTTTCTATCTGTGTATTTTGTTGAGTCTACGCACCTAGTTATGGCGATGGCCGCTACATGTTCAAGCTTCCAGATGGTGTCCATACATTTGGCTCATAATTCTATTGTTCATCGTACAGATGCGAGAGAAGACTTTATTCCGAAGTCTTTGTGGCAATCAAAATGCCTCATTTTCTTTTGCAGGAGGAGAAAGTGATTTTCATGCTTTTTAAATAAATAATGATAAGGTGACACGCATTTAAAAACCATATACGTGTGGAAAAATATGTTGCAGCACTACTGTCCTCGGCTTTCCATTTAAAAAAAAGACTACAATAAATAACGCACATAAAGACAAAGCAGCTCTCGCATGTGATACATAATTCCATTGGTCATCATCCGAATACTAGAGATGTTGGTACTCCGAAGACTGTGGGACTATCAAGACGCCTCCCTTTTCTTTTGTGGGAGGAAAATATTATTTTAATGATTTGTCAATAAATAATTCTTATGTAACGCCCATTTTAAAACAGATTACAGGTTTTGATAATTGACATACAATAGCAAAAAATGTTTCTGTCGCAGTTTTCTCTATAGTCCTAGAGTGTCTATGCAGTTTACTTCTCAGTTTATCAGTCCAGTTCAGTGGAAACAGAGCAGTCAGTTCATCTTCGAAGAGAAAGGAGAGTTACTTTTACAGCCAGAAATTGGTTGAAACCAATAAAACAACATGAATCCAAATTTGGGTTGGAAGAGAATTCAGTCTTCAACTGACACATTACTGTTCTGCAGTGAGAAATGATTCTGTCACAATTTGCAAGAGGTTTGAGTTCCTTGGGCAGTCTGAACATTTCTTCGTGGGGATGATCTTTCTACTTTGCACGAGGTAAACGAAAGAAGTGTCCATGAAATAATTTCGCACAATTCAAGCAACGACGAATGAAGTGAAGTACAGACTGGTCCACAGTTTGAAGAATGTTATAACTAATGATCATCTTCTAGGTAGAATCCACCCTCTGTTTTGGCGTATCATTCTAGACACCTCACTCGCACATTGCATCTCAGCAGTTCAAATGAAGAGATCTTGAAAAGAAAAGACAAGATAAAATTTTCAAGAACAAATCAACTCAATAAATGGCTAATAGAACATACCTAAGGCGAGTTATTTTTGTAAAAATGTGGCGGCTACTTTTACAACATGAAGTTCTTCTTATCACTCGTTTTAAAGCGCTGAAAGGCAATTCCAGATTTCTGAGTAACTCAATTGCTGTTCCAAAATAAATCCTATTGCAGAACGCTTAGTTACTTGTTACTGAAAATGGAGCACTGTTTTTGCACACTTTTAATTTAATTTGGCTTGTTTCATGTTTGTAAAAAAAAATTTCCTTATCGATTTTTTACTCACTTCCTCGTGTCTGAAAATTTTGAAATTTATAGATTTGTATATTCTTGATAACAATATTTGATTTTAATTTATTTATAGAAAATTTATCGTATTTATTAGTTAAAAATTATCTAACAAATTTTGAATTAAAAAATGGTGGCGAATTGAGTTTGAATTTTAGAAAAGACGTGGTTTCAAGATTCCACAGCAATTATAATGAATTGTAAGTTAAAATAAAATACTGGAAGATAGTTGTAATAAAATTTCTCATTTTAGACCACTGATAAAAGTATAATTAAATAAAATCTTTTTAAAAAATTATATCATATGTTTACACATAATTATAATTTAAGATCAAACCACAAATAAATGTTCAGTAAAAATGTTGGATGAAAGTTTTGACAAACGATAGCAGTTTATGCAAATTCAGCCACTGCCGAAAGGAGCTGCCATTTCGCTCGCTTGAATTTAACTCTCTTCCTCTGCGAAACAACAATATAGTAAACAAAATAGTGTAAGTCAGTTTATATATTGACAGTATGATTGCCTGCGTGTGTGCTTATATATTATCATCATGATTTTTAAATAAATTTGTGTTTTTAATAAATGGATTCGAATTCTTCTCCGTGCCTTCAAATCATTTTTCTTACTGCAGTTTGAACGTTGATATTAATAGGGCGCATTCTTAATATATATACATTTCCCATGCAAACACCAACTTTTCTAACTTTTTCAATAGGACATGCAATTAAAAAATAGATGGTTCAAAGAGAGTGTTCGGGTGGAAGAATAAAAGAAAAAAAGAAAAGAAAAAGGGATAAAGATTATTATTAGAAACAATTCCTTCAAATTATTTCAACCTATCCTGGCTCCCAACTCAGCAGGAAAGTTCAAATAATTTAGAATTTACAAAATTCAGGATTGTTAAAAATAAAATTTGTCTACTCAGAAGGCTCCAGGAGAAGCGTAATTTCACTAGGATGCAATACAAAGAATTCTCTGGAAAAACAAAGTAATGGGAAAAGATAAAAAACATTTACATTTTAGTCAAAAGTGGCGAAAATATAAATATTTTTTAGCGCCCTGAGCCATTTTTTTGGTGACCTTTCCAGACGACTTTCCGACTGCTTTTTATTAATGAAGAAAAATTGAATATTTCACTGGAGGGTTTTTATTCTTTATAGTTTAACTAAAACCGCTGCCGAAATTTGAATCTCAGCGTAAAATCTCTTTTCTTTCAAAATTACATTTTTATTCTTTTTCATCGGTCTTCACAGACCGCATCACTTGTACTACATACCCTAATAATAAATACTAAATTCTGCTTCGTTTGGATCCATAGATGTTTGATTGTAATATCCTTGAATTTTACCCACCAATGCGAGAGACAATTGAAGAAAAAAACAAGATTTATAAATCAAAACCGAAGAGATTATTCTTTTCTCGACTTTTCTCTTTATGTGCACAAGGTGGCGCTTTATGCGCTTCGTAGGAAAGTGAAGGAAGCAGAGTATGCATTTTAAATGCCATCCTTTCGACCGATTGGATCCAGAATTGGTTAAATATCTGCAATTTTGAATCCGAAATTGGATAAAGGTCTGCAGTTTTGGTGACTAGACAACATACCGAATCTCATTTTTCTTAACTCGTGGGAAAAAGCGGACCGACATACAATCAACCCGCTGAAGGATTTATTCCAAAATTTGGTTTATATAAACAATTCTAGTGGTGAAACCGTACGCCAAATCCATATTGTTCACTGCATTTTACATTTAACGAATTCACATGCAAACGGACAGGCAAACAGATTTTTCGTGGAGGAATTTCATCCAAAATTTCATAGATTTCTGCCATTTTTGCGTTAAGGCCACCAACCATTTTTCTACCTTGTTTGTTTGAGAGTTATAGTGTTCACAGACCAACCAACCAACAGACAGACATAATTCCAAAATGACATTTTTTCAAACCCTGAAGATTAATGAAAATCTGCAGGTTAAATTTTTTGTTGATTTAGTTACTTTCTCTTAGCATAATTCGGATATGAGAAAATAAAATTGGATAAAAGTTAAAGAGAAACTAAAGTGAGAAGGACGAAATAAAAAGCGACTCTGAAAATCGCAAACCTGGTTTTATTTCATTCAATTTCAAAGGAAAGAATTAAAGCAGCACAGGAGACTTTTGAGTGTTAGTTAAATTTTTTCTAGATAATTTATGTTATATTACTTAAACAGTTAATTTATGATATTTGCCCACCAAAATTATATTGAACGATTAAACAAAAATTCTGTAAAACATTTGAAAAAAGAAAAAAAAAATTGAGCTTCAATCGGACACATTGCAAGATATTATTCTAAAAATCATTATTTGGCATTTGTATTTATAAAATCATTTATCATTATTTTCAGACTCAATCATACAAATTCATAGAATTATATCAGAACAATACAAAATCAACATACTTCCAATAAATATAAAATGAAATTTTAAGATATGTTTTCATATATTCAATATTTTTCAGAAATAAATTTACTATTTTTTATTTATAGGGAGACTGTCAAAGCCGACTCAACATTTAAACACCTTACTGAGCATTTTAATAGATATGAGTAGAAAAAATTATTTCTTCAGCAGTTGATTAATAAATTTTGGAAAAAATCGCACATAAATACGAAATGATTGTATTACTTTAAGCGTTTTAAGATTTATTTATCATTTTAATTACATGGAAGTTTTCAAAAAATAAAATTGAACTTTCAAATATATGTACATATGGCAAAAATTATCTTAAAATTTCTCCTTAGAAAACTCTCAAGAAAATGGAAATAATATTTTACTACAGACTTGAATAAAAATGTACTTACAAATATTCCCAAACATTTTATCGTGGATTCTCTTTTAGCATCAACATCGTTCAACTGAAATAAAATGACAAAATATATCAATTGCTTTCCAAAATTTCTTAAGAAAACTTTTTTTTCACTGCTTATCTATCAAAGTCAGAACTACAGATGACGAAACAATAATCTGCCTTTGATTGTTTAAATGGCAACAATATTCATTTTACTACTGAAATGTTTGTGTGTTGATCGAAACAAACACGCAACAGAGCAATTCTTTAAAATATTTATTGTTTAATTCATTTTGAATTGCACTATTGCTGTGTAGGTGCATTGTTTAAATTTTCAGAAATGCTGCGTTCGAAATTCCTTCCAATAAATATACTAATTTATGTAATTATATTTTTGATGCATGTACTTAAAAGATGGATTGGGCACATAAAAGATAGGTTTAATTAAAGACTTGGCGGAAATATCTGAACAGCGACTTGAAAACTTAAGAATATTGTGTCAAAGACGTACTGTCGCATTCCTGCCTCGATATTCTTAAAATTGGGAAAAGAGTTTTACAGGGGTAAGCATGGAACGACCGGCAGCGGCCAGATCTGGACCCCTGACCTTTGCGCCCATTTTGGCGACTTGACGACAAAGTTGGCTACCTTGGCGACAAATCGCAGATTCCAGAAAATGCGATCCTTTTTTCGATATGTCTATTAAGAGAGGAGATACGCTTGAATGAACTAGATAATTCCATGTGTCAGGGATAATATAAAAGGACCGCTCTTGGACCACGAAGAGTGTGTTGATCGACTAGAACGAATGGGAGTTTCGGTGAGAAGAACGCCGGTAAGCTAAGCGTTATTGAAAGTGATATTACTCTCATTATTAGTGATTTACTGACTGTCTATGTTTCTAAATCCGAAAGTTCTGTTACTATTATTGATAATGAATTTTTGTCTGTTTGTGTTGCTAATCTGTACAAGAGTTATTCTTCCTCTTACCTGTGCTACGTGTTTTTCCTGCATATTTCGGAATAAACCTTCATTCTCTATTATCCTGCGTGTTGGAATGTTCACGCCATACACCCAGAGAACGATTGTGAGTTTAAAATGAAAATAATGCATTAGTGAGGGGGTTAACTAAATCATAAAATATTTAGCTTTCCTCATATTTTGAACTCTATAATTGCTTATTTTAAAACAGAATAAAATAATGTTATTAAAGAAATAACTCGGTTTTCTTTCTTTGTTTTCTTAACATATTAATACTAGAAATTTGGCCTCGTAATATATTTTAACTTTTAGAAAAGACAAGAAATTTTTATTTAATACTGATATCTCAATTTTATGCGACTGGCGAAACACATTGCATCAAACAGCGTCCAATACTTATAAACACTAAACTGTTGAAAAAAGAATGCAGATTTAAAACAAATGTAAGGATTTTTTAAACATAAAGTTTGGATTCAGAATTAGTAACTTTCAATATCAAAATCATTTTTCAGCATTTTTTTATATAAATTTACCGACATTCCCACTTAAAAATTCTACACCGCTTTGAACAGCACGTCAAATAACTTCTAAAAAGTAACAATAGTTTTAGCAATTTATTCGGTAGATGCAGGTAGAACAATCCAAACGTCACTATTAATAACCAACTATTATTTTTTACATCCCAAAAAGGAAAATACGCCAACACTATAAGGATTATTGCGCTGACAATTATTGCCGGCTTCCCTTTCTTTCCAACGGTGGCAATATTTTGACAGCCAACATTGCCTACCTGTCACTCACGGCTAATAATAACAGCTCGCACGCCTTCCTTCTTAGCGTTATCGCAGAAGAAGTTTCTTCGGAGAGATTTGGCACCAGTTTGTTTTAGGTCACTTTCTTTATTTTGTTGTTGTCACTTTTTTGCTATGTTTGTAATGTTCTGTGCTGTGTTTGAGATGCTTTTGTGAGGGTCATGCTTTTATATTTCTCAACCGGTCTGCTAAAGGCCTCACACCCTTTCGGGTAGGCCGGACCAGTGTGGGTCTTAAATAAAAAAAAAGAGAAGACAAAAATAAGCCTGACTTCCCACTTCATATATATGGAGAAGGAAGAAAGCTTGAAAAGACAACAAAAGTTTTTAGAGATAAATGTTCACATATAACTAAACCGTTTGATTTTAAAAGGGGATTTTGGCAGACTCGGTCGAAATTACTTTTTTGGCGTTTTCGACTCGATGAAGATAGTTCCATCGTTTAGAGTAAAACCTGAAATGTTGCCATTCTCGGTTATGTTGTAGTAAAGCATCAGAGTTTCCGTATGATTGTAGAAGGAGACTTCTGCTAAGAAGACCCCTTTTAATATAAATTTTGTTGTTCATCGCTAGATGGCCATACATATTACAAGAAAAAATGCTCGAGTGACGATTTTTATGGAGAAACATGGCAAAAGATCAAAAACTAGCTTTGAAAATTGTTGAAATTTAATTAATTATTTTCGTCATTTAAAGTACACCATCTCTGCTACTCGCAAGGATATTAATGGTATTAGGGAACATGAGCTTCGTTTCAGAAGAATAGTAATAAGTTTAAGATTGCACATTGGACCTATGACAACCAAGAGGACGATTATCACTAGAAAAATGTATGATATGTGATACACTATCAAATACATTCCAGAAAAACACCATCTCTTTTGGCATGAGATCCAAAACTACCCAGAGTATATTCAAAGGACCCTCATCAGGATTAAAATTCATTTATACCACATTTTTTACAATTTATTTTTGTCTATAAATCCGAATTTTTCTCAAAATCGTAAAAATTAAAAATTTTACTTTGTAATATTTGAGTTTAAATTTACTCATAAATGAAAAATTTTGAAATTTATTTAAATTTCTTTGGTATTCCTGGATTTAAAATTATTTATTCTTTGAATTTCTGAAACGTTAATACTGTTAGATGTTAAAAGAGAAAATCTGCAAAATTTAAATTTGAATTTTAAGAAAAATTAATAATTGTGATTTTTTTTGGTTTTCGTCATTTTCATTTTATACTCTTCTACATAATAAAAATATCTTGGACCCTAATTTCGATGCTGTTTAGAGCCCATTCGTTTTTCTCTACATCTGTAAAATTTTAAAAATATCAGAAGTACCTTTTAAAATCAATCGATTCTATTGGCCTCGGTTTTCCATCTTAATGAAAGACTACAATAAGGAACGCGTTTGTTGGCCAAGCAACTGTAGCATCTGACTCATAATTATAATGGACATCATCCGAATGCGAGAGATGCCGGTACTCCGAAGTGTGTGTGGCTATCAAAACACCTCTGTTTTCTTCTGTGGGAGTAAAAAATTATTTTAATGCTTTATCAATAAATAATGACCATGTAATGCGCATATAAAGTCAAAATGCGTGTGGAAAAAACTTGCATCACTATTGCCCTCGGCTTGCTATCTTAATAAAAGACTACAATAAACAACTTGACCAAGCAGCTGTCGCTCTGGCTCATAATTCTATTGGCCATCATCGGAATGCGAGAGATACTGGTAAGCCTGTGGAGCTATCCAAACGCACCTCTTTCTTTTGCTGGAGGAAAAAATTATTTTCCTGAATTGTTAATAAAGAATGACCACGTAACGCGCATTTGAAAACTGAATACGTGTGGAAAAAAGCTACATCACAATTTTCCTTGGCTTTCCATCTTAATAAAGATTAGAATTACGAACAAACCTATAGACAAAGCAGCTGTTGCCTCTATGGGTTGATCAGGATGTTGTGGGTTCCATAAATGAAAAGTCGTTTCATCTATATAAATTGCTTTAGTATGCAAAAAAAGGTTACATTAGTTAAGAAGCAATATTTACAGCAAAAGATACATACATTTGTTAAGACACTTAATTCAGATAATCTTTTTACAGGCTTTGGATGCCACCATCGTCTTCTTTAAGCCTTGTAGAACGTCGTTGCTCGATGTCGCTTTCTATCTGTGTATTTTGTTGAGTCTACGCACCTAGTTATGGCGATGGCCACTACATGTACAAGCTTCCAGATGGTGGCCATACATCTGGCTCATAATTCTATTGTTCATCGTACGGATGCGAGAGAAGACTTTACTCCGAATCCTTTGTGGCAATCAAAATGCCTCCCTTTTCTTTTGCAGGAGGAAAAAATGATTTTCATGCTTTCTAAATAAGTAATGATAAGGTGACACGCATTTAAAAACAATATACGTGTGGAAAAATATGTTGCATCACTACTGTCCTCGGCTTTCCATTTTAGAAAAAGACTACAATAAATAACGCACGTAAAGACAAAGCAGCTCTCGCATGTGATATATAATTCCATTGGTCATCATCCGAATGCTAGAGATGTTGGTACTCCGAAGACTGTGGGACTATCAAGATGCCTTCCTTTTCTTTTGTGGGAGGAAAATATTATTTTAATGATTTGTCAATAAATAATGCTTATGTAACGCCCATTTTAAAACAGATTACAGGTGGTGATAATTGACATATAATAGCAAAAAATGTTTCTGTCGCAGTTTTCTCTCTAGTCCTAGAGTATCTATGTAGTATACTTTTCTGTTAATGAGTCCAGTTCAGTGGAGACAGAGCAGTCAAATGATCTCCTGAAAAAAAGGGACTCACTTTTACAGCAAGAAAGCGGGTGAAGCCAAAAAACAACAAAAATCCAATTTTAGGTTGGATGAAAATTCAGTCTACAACTAACACATTACTGTTCTACAGTGGGAAATGATTCTGCCTCAATTACGTGAGGTTTGAGTTCCTTGGGCAGTCTGGACATTTCTTCGGGGGAATGGTCGTTCTCCATTGCTCGAGGTAAATGAAAGAAGAGTCCATGAAATAATTTCGCACAAACCAAGTAACGATAAATGAAGTGAAGTACAGATTGGTCCACTGCTCGAAGAATGGTATATCCAATTAACACCTTCTAAGTAGAATCCACCCTCTCTTTCGGAGTGTCATCCTGTTACCTCACTAGTGCAGTGGATATCAGCAGTTCAAATGAAGAGATATTGAAAAGAAAAGACAAAATTTGCAAGAAGAAACCAACTCAATATAAGGTTAATAGAGATTACCAATGGCGAGTTATTATTGTAAATATGTTCAAAAATGTAGCAACTACTTTTACAACATAAAGATCTTCTTATCACTCGTTTCAAACCGTTGAAAGGCAATTCTACATTTCAGAGTGAGTCAAATGTTGTTCCAAAATAAAATCCTATTGCAGAACGCTTGGTTACTTTTCACTGAATATGGCGCACAGTTTTTGCACACTTTTTACTTAATTTGACTTGTTTCATGTTTGTAATGGCAGAATTTCATTATCGATTTTTTACTCGCTTCCAAGTGTCTTAAAATTTAGAAATTTATAAATTTGTGTATTCTTAAAGACAATATTAATATTTTTCAAAATATTTATCTTATGTATCAGTTAATAATTGGCAAAAAATTATGAATTAAATGCTGGAGGTGAATTGAGTTTTTATTTCAGAAAAAACGTAGTTTCAGGATTCCATAGCAATTATAATGATCATAAATTAGAATAAAATAGTAAAAATAGTTATAATAAATTTTCTAATTTTAGTACAACGATAAAAATATAATGAAATATGTTTTTTAAAAATTATATCATATATTTACACATAATTATAATTTAAGATCAAACTACAAACAAATCTTCAGTAAAAATGTTGGATGCAAGCATGGCGAAAGATAGAAGTTTATGCAAATTCAGCCACTGCTTAATGGCGCTGTCGCTTCGTTCGCTCGGTTGTATTTAACTCTCTTTCTCTGAGAAACAACAAGTCAGTTTATGTATTGATAGTATGTTTGTATGAGTGTACGCTTAGGTGTCACATATTATCATCATGATTTTTAAAGAAATATGTGTTTTTAATAAAAGGATTCGAATTCTTTTCGTACAAAAAGTTTTTCTTACTGCAGTTTAAGCGTCGACATTAATAGGGTGCCTTCTCAATATGCTTCTCAAAATTCCCGTGCAAACACCAACTTTCTAAGTTTTTCTATACGAAAATGAATTTTAAAAAGATGGTTCGAAGAGTGTGGCTGGGGGGGGCATAATACAATAAATAAAGGAAAGGTTGGTTGGTTGGGGTTTAATGGCGCAAGAGCCTAAATAAAGGAAAGAGAAGAAAATAAAGACTATTATTTGAAATAATTCCTTCAAAGTATCTCAACCCATCCTGAGTCCCAACACAGCTAGAACGTTAAAATAATTTAAAATTTAGAAAATACAGGATTCTTACAATTAAGATTCGCCTACTCAGAAGGATCCAAAAGAGGCGGATTTTAACTAGGGTGAATTAAAAGGAAGTCTTTGGGAAAACAAAGTAATTGGAAAATAAAAAAACATTTAAATTTTCGTCAAAAGTGTCGAAAATTAAATATTTTTTTAGTGTCATGTGCCAATATTTAAGGCGACTTTCCGACTGTTTTCTACTAATGAAGATAAATTGAACATTTCACTGGAGCTTTATAGCTTAAGTTTAAGCTAAGCTTCTTTATAGCTTAATTGAAAACGCTACCGAAATTTGAAACTCAGCCGTCAAATCTTTTTTGTTCAAAATGCCATATTTATACAAGTTTTTATTCTTTTTCTTCGGTCTTCACAGAGGGCAACACTTGTACAACATACTCGTGAAATTCTGCTTCGTTTCGATCCATAGATGTTTGAATGTAATATCCTTGAATTTTACCCACCTATGCGAGAGACAATTGAAAGTCGTTAGAAAAAAACAAGATTTATAAATCAAAACCGAAGAGATTATTCTTTTCTCGAATTTTTTCTTTATCTGCATAAGGTGGCGCTTTATGCGTTTCGTAGGAAAGTGAAGGAAGCAGAGTATGCATTTTAAATGCCATCCTTTCGACCGATTGGATCCAGAATTGGTTAAATATCTATAATTTTGAATCCGAAATTTTATAAATTGGATAAAGGTCTGCAGTTTTAGTGACTAGACAACATACCGGATCTCATTTTTCAAACTCGTAGCGTTTACCAGTTATCGCATTTGAAAACGCACGAATAAACGGACCGACAGACATTCAACCCGCTGAAGGATTTATTCCAAAATTTGGTTTATTTCTAGTGGTGAAACCATACGCTAAATGCATTTGGCTCACAGCATTTTAAACTTAACGGATTTAGATGCACACGGACAGGCAAACAGATTTTTCGTGGGTGCATTTCATCCGAAATTTCATAGATGTCTACCATTTTTGCGTAAAGGCCACCTACCATTTTTCTACCGTGTTTTGTTTAAGAGTTTAGTTTAGTTTAGTTATATTAACGTCCCGTTTTGAAGCAACACGAGGGCTATTTTGGGACGGACCTCGTAATTTTGAACCTCGGTCAGATGACGAGGACGACGCCTGAGCTGGCACCCCCTCTCCAAACTTCCACGCCAAACCAACGGGAGGACGTTTGACCACTACGTATGATTTAGCGTACAACAGGCCCCATACACGGCGGATCTTCAGTGAAATCGGGTCTCGAACCTGGAACCCTCCGGCCCCAAAGCCGAAACCTTACCACTAGGCTACCGCGGCCCTTTTTGTTTAAGAGATATTGTGTTCACAGACCAAACAACCAACAGACAGACAGACATAATTCCAAAAATGGC
The DNA here is from genome assembly GCA_013235015.1 of Araneus ventricosus. NCBI lineage: Eukaryota > Metazoa > Arthropoda > Arachnida > Araneae > Araneidae > Araneus > Araneus ventricosus. The sequence goes on from BGPR01000066.1 coordinate 1,087,596, forward strand.
TTTTTTTTCAAACACTGAAGTTTAATGAAAATATCCAGGTTAAATTTATTGATCATTACATTACTTTCTCTTTGCATAATTCGTTCATGAGAAAGCAAAAATTGATATAAACTAGAGGGAAACTAAAGTGAAAAAAGACTGTGAAATTCGCAAATCTGGTTTTATTTCACACGTTTTAAAAGAAAAAGGAAGGCAGAGCAGGAGACGTTTGAATATGAGTTTAGTTTTTTAGATATTTAATGTTTTATTCTTTAAATAGTTAATTTATCTGATTTGCCCACCAAAATTATTTTGAACGATTGAACAGAAACTCGGTGAAATATTTGGAAAAAAAAATCGAGCTTCAATCGGACTCATTGCAGGATATCATTTTAAAAATCATTATTTGTCAATTGTGTTTTTATAAAACAATTTATCGTTAGTTTCAGATCAATTATACAAATTAATAAAATTATATCAAATCAATACAAAAACCTACATACTTCCACTAAATAAGAAATGAATTTGTAAGATATCTTTTCATACATTCAATATTTTTGGAAAGTAAATTTACTATTTTTTTAGTTAAAGATCGACTATGAAAGTCGACTCAACAATTACACAGAACATTTTAATAGATAATGAATAGAAAAATTATTACAACAGCAGTTGAAGAATAAATTTTGAAAAACATCGCACATAAATAAAATAGGATACGCAAAGCCTGTATTACTTTAAACATTTTCAGATTTATTTAGCATTTTAATTACTTGAAAGTTTTGTTTAAAAATTAAAACTGAAATTTCAAATATATGCACATATGATGAAAATCATCATAAACCTTCACCTTAGAAAACTCTCACGAAAATAGAAATAATATTGTACTGCAGTATCAGAATAAAATTACACTTACGAATGTTTTCGAAACCTTTTATGATGGATTTCCTTTTAGTATGAAGATCGTTCAACTAAAATAAAATGACAAAATATATCAATTGCTTTCCAAAAATTCTTAAGAACACTTTCTTTTCACTTCTCATGTATCAAAATCATAACTACAAATGGTAAAAACAATAATCTGCCTTTAATTGTTTAAATGCCAACAATATTCTTTTTACTATTGAAATGTCTTTGTGTTGATCCAAACAAACACGAAACAGTGCAATTCTTAAAAATATTTATTGTTTAATTAATTTTAAATTACACTATTGTTGTTCAGGTGCATTGTTTAAATTTTCAGAAATACTGCATTCGAAATTACCCTCAATTAATGTACTAATTTAAGAAATTATATTTTTGATACATGTATTTAAAAGATAGGTTGGGCACATAAAAGATAGGTTCAAATAAAGACTAGACGCAAACATCTCAACAGCGACTTCGAAAATGAAGAATATATTAGCATTTACATTGCAAATTGGTGTTTAAACTGAAAATAAAGCTTTATTGAGGAGGTTAACTAAATCATGAAATAGTTAGCCTTCCGCATGAAAGGAACAAACAGAAAATGTAAAATTAAATAAATACCCAATTACAACTTCTTTGTGAATGCAAATAAGTGTTTCATTGTATGTTTCGTCAAAGTGTATAATTCAGATATTTCGTAAAATATCTATCTACTTGAAGGAAAAAAAGACGAACTTAACTAATGTGTGTTATAAATTCATGATTCTCTCTCTACATCTCCACTAATTACTGCATAATTTGGCTAATGATTCACATTTACTTTGTAGAATACAATCCTTTATTTTTTAATTATGAGCAAATAATTGGTTTTGTTTTCCTACTCCAGCTTAGTCGGTAAAAAATTAAGTAGATATCCAAGATCTGCCGAAAAAGTCCCACTTTTGAATAATTGCTCCGGTTTCATCCTGATTCATTCTGATTTTTAATTACTAGTAAGTAGCTCATATTATTCAAAGGGAGTGTTCTCCCATCAACTATCTCTTATGTTAACAGCATATGGCGCAATTTGAGCTTCATAGTAAAGCAATACACCGATGTTACGCAATAAGTTAGACTGACAAAATGCGCGTGAGTTTTATTCGCGTAAATAACGGGTCTAACTTTGCAAGTTTTAGCATACATATATATCAAGAATGCAGTTTTAAAATATATTCATGCACTGAAGCACATATTAAAATAAAAATGTTGCAAATAACGCATATCTTTCGATCCTGATGACTCAGTAAAATCGGATGACTTATCATTTTTTTCTACCATGGCGTAAAATTTCCTCTTAGCAAATTGGTATATTTTTTTATTTCTTGTCTTACAGCTGGAATACCTTTCTTTATAAAGTTTATTTCTTCCAGAATGTTCAATTATTTTCAACGGAACCATGACATTTGATCAAAATTGTAAATGTCTTTTGTATTTCTGACGGATTTGTCTCTGAGGTGTCGGTTTCTGTAGTAGAGATTTGCTCGTGCTTCCTTGAAAGCTCATTGACTATCAGCTCAGTAAGATCGACAGCATCTTCAATAATATGAGAGCCTTGATTAGTTTCTAGCATTTTTCCCGTTTCACTTTTGGTAAAGAACGGATAAATGTTCTTTTTATATCTGTTATTGGTTTTATTCAGAATTTAGAATTTGTAATATATTCTTAACTAGCAGTACGCGTGCGGCGTTGCCCGTGGAATCAGGATTTCAAAAAAGTGTGTGTGGGGGGGGGATGCCCACAATGACACGAAAAAGTTTTGAAAACAAAATCAGAACAAAAGATACACATTATTGATTTTCTCGCTTATTTTTCTTTGCGATAATGGCATTTAAAAAAACAGAAATGTAATATTTTTGCTTTTACCTCTCGACAATGAGGCGAATGTAATGACGTCACGAAAGCATATGACGTCATCTGCAGCGAAGAAGGTCACGTTGCAGCAATGCATTCTGGGATGGTCCGGAGAAGCTCTCGCTGTTAAATTTCTCTATCAGAAAAACTGTTTGAACCGATCAGGGAAAAATTAATTTAAAAAAAAAAACGAAAAAAGATATTTTAACAGTTCTTGTTTCAAATCCGACATAAACGTTCCATTTATAAGCTGAAAATAATTAAAATTATAGAGATGTTAGAACGTCAGATGCGATAATTTAAAGAAATCTTTATTAAAATTACCATAAAAGTGAATATTTTTCAAAAAATTCTCAAAATTCATTAAATTATGTTAGACGTAAGAAACAAACTTCATTAGAAAGGAAATCGTTCGTTCTTTTCGATGGTGTAACTGTTTTTTCCGTACACTTATTCGAAGCCATGCTATTGAGAAATGAGTGCGAAAAATCACCCAAAAAGACACAAAATATTAAATAAAAAAATTTCTAGATTAACTTTCAAAATTCCGGCTTCGAGGTGCATTCAGTCACCATTACGACTACGTGTGTGCCAACTTTTATGGCTGTAAGTGCGATAGATTTGTCTGGATATCGGAGACAAACACACGCACACAAGCATTGCCTTTTATAAGTATAAATGACTACGAAAAAAATTGCAATTCACCAAATTTGAGTTCGCGTAACTATTATTTTACGGTGTTGAAAACTGTATATTTTAAATAACAAGAATTTTGAATATCTTCTTTTTCCACAGATTGGGCCAACATATCACGCACATCTAGAATATTATTAACATACCAAATTTCATTTACATAAGTTGTTGCGATTTTCAGTTATCGTGATCACATACTCTTAAATATACAGGCCAACAAGGAGTCAATTCTTTGACGTAGTGAATTTGAAAGTTGATAGAGACCTGCAATTCTAATGATAATTTCATAATGTCTAAATTCATACATCTAACTATTTGAGTTTCTGAGTTATCGTCTTCACATGGATATGAACGGACGAACAGACAGAGTTTTCATTAACAGATTTATTTTCTTATTTAGCGAAATGGCCTTCTACCTAATTTCATGAGTGCAGCTCAATGCGTTTTTGAACTTTCATGTTCAGAGGCCAACAAACAGAAAAACATGAATACAAAAATAGGTTTTTTTCGGAGGTCGGGGATGTTTGAAACTGGAGATTCATCAACATATTAAGGTCGAATTTCTTGACGATTACAATACTTTCTCTGTGCATACTTCGTATACATCCTATTGTGTTAGCGAGGTTCCAACCGTTGTGAAGCTTCAATACTGGCGCAATTCTGTTAGAGTTATCATTCGTTCTTAAGATTTGGTGATCGGAATTAACGTTAATATTCGGCGAATTGTCGATGAAAATGATAAGAAGAACTAACAAGGAAGTATTTTCGGTTCCGAGATATTAAAAATCACCTTTATAAGAGCCAATGATATGTAAAAAAAAATGCAGATGAATAATTTCAGGCTTGGTAAATGATAAATTTGTTTTCATTCCTATCTTCTTTGTGTAATTTTAACGATTCTCGCCAATAAATTTGCGGCAGAGCCCTGACGGGCACCTGAAGAGAACACACCAGATTTAAATGAAAAGATTCGATCGATAATATACTAAAATATAAATTTCGAATATGATTGTTTTGCAGCTGTAATTAAGTTGATGCCAAAGATCGTTGGTTATTATCAGATTAGATGGAGAACTCTTGGAGTAATGATGCCTGCATGGCTGATGAACAAAGAGCTCAATGTTTTAACTCATTTTAAGATAATAAGTTTGTTTTTATTAAGTATAGCCCCTTTTAACTCTTTAATCCCTAGGCGACTTTATTCTTCTAGCCCTTTTAAAACCGGGCCTGTTTGAGAGGACATGATACGCCATGAATTGGACTCTCCCAACCTTGGTGGTCATTTACCCCACCCCCTTTATTACCTTCCCTTAAGGCCCACGGAAATGGGCTGTGGTTGGCAAGAATAATTGGACTCCATACCGCGCTTATCTCCTAAGCGATATCCGAACACAACCTCCCCTCAAAACGAGCCGACCACCTCAGACGACCTTCGTCGCTGTTAAGACGAAATTTTTAGACCCCCTCCCTGGGACCGTCTCGCTCGGTGTGCGAGGGTTAAGTTAGTAAATTAACTCCTGAGAAGTTCCTTCAATAAAAGTTCATTCAACTACCGTCCACTAAATATTACTGGTTTATTAGCCACGAATAATATATAACCAAAAACGTTCAAGAAAATGCAAATAATATTTGAACTGTTGTAAATAGCTACAATATTTGACTATGAGGAAAATTGTACTTTCTAACGCTTTCGAAAATTTTCTGATCGATTCCCATTCGTTATCAAGATATTCTTTCAACTGAAATAAAATAAAAAATATTTTTATAACTTCTTAAGAAAACATTTTTTCACTGCTCATCGAATGATGTCAGGATTAAAAATGTCGTAAAATAATGATCTGTCTTTTATTGCTTAGATGATATCAATATTCCTTTAAATTTGAAATGTTTATGTGTTGACTGAAACAAAGAAGAAATAGATAATGTTTTAAAAATATTGATTGTTTAATTATATATTTTAACTGCACAATTGTTGTGTTTTGCACATTCTTAAAAGTTTCCGAAACATTGGATCCGAAATAACTCTCAATAAATACACTACTTTTGTAATTATATTTTTTACATGCATGTAAGAGACAAGTTAAACCATTGTTGCTGAAATAAAGATTATACCAAAACACCTGAAACAGCAGTGAATTGTAAAAGCATTAAATGAGGGAGATAATGGAATCAAAAATTATATCGTTTTTTCTAATAAAAAAATGCTAAATTATATTAATGCCAATTTATAACATTCTTGTGAATATAGAAAAACGATAATTTGTGCATGTTTCCATCAAAGTGTATACCTAGGTATTTCACGAATTAACGGAGAAAGTGATTATAAATTGGTAATTCTCTCTCTACATATTCACTACATATTCGGAGAAATAAGGTGTTATTCTACAAGTTGTCTAATGAATGGCAATTGCTTTGTAGCATAAAAACCCTTCATTTAAAACATAAGCAAAGAACTTTTCTTTTTTGTGTCACACTCAAGGGAAAAAAGTTAACAGAATATCTAAAAAAGTCTTAGTTTTTGACTATTTGTTCCTGATTCATCCCAATTTTTAATTACTAGTTAGTAACTAATATTAACTAGTGGAATTGTTCTACACTCGACTTTTTCTTGTTCTAATACTATATGGCGCTTGATTCGATTCATATTTCAGTGAAGAAATCTAAGTATTTCTTTTGGATATATCTCCCTTTCTACTCATCGGAAAAAAATCTGGTATAGATAGTTATAAAATTTCGTATATGTCAAGACCACACACCGAATTTCATTTGTCTAAGTCATTGCATTTCAGACTTATCACGTTCACGTACTTCCAAATATTTTGGTGGGTATGCGGTCAAGCCGTTGAGGGATCAAGTCCAAAATCTGACGCAAATTTATAATTTTAATGATAAACTTATATGTTTAATTTCAAC
>BGPR01000066.1:1106138-1147231 GCA_013235015.1 Araneus ventricosus
AAAAAAAATGTAATTTTAATTAAAAACCCATATCTCGCGTTCTGATTATTCGATATTCCCCAGGTTTGCATTAAATGTCTTAGTTTTCATCTCAAATTCCGTTCTCGAAGGAATTTTGAACATACTTCAGACTTGATTTTGGGTCAAATTTTACTTATAAATGTCTAATTCTAGCCTCTAATACTGCCCCATATAATTTAAACATAACTAATCCGAGAAAGACATCTTGACTTAACCTATTTTGATTATTTTTCAGATATTTAGCTGAACTTCTTTTTGCTAATCATTTCTTCCGAACCTCAGAAGCAGACGAACGTGAGTCACATGACCCCCATGTTTTCAGGAGACCATACAAACTGAGAATTTTTTCGTTAATTATGAAGAATCATGCTCTCGCAGCCCCAGTAATTATAAAAAGGGTACTGCTTAAAACCCTAGATTGTTATGGTTTAATGCGAAAATAAGATTCTACATGGAAAACTGTTATAACCTGCTTTTTTATATAGTTCAGTATTATCAACGTTTTGTTTTTGAAGCAACACAACGTCTATTTGACACCCCCTCTCCAAGATTACGCGCCACGCCAGCGAAGAGCGGTTGGCCCGTTAGGAATGACTTAGCTTGCAACAGGCACCACACACAGGCCCAGTTTCACCGATCCACGATGGAATCGGGTTTCGAGCTTGGAACCTTATGAACCCGAGGCATTGCCTCTAAATCTCCTTTGTAATGATTTGAAAATCATCGGTTTTGAAGATAACTCTCATCTGGTTCTGAGAAACTGTATTTATCGCCTTATTTTATTACACGCTTTTGTTTAACTTGGTTTCACGTTTCTAAAAATGGTATTTTGCTACCGAATTTTTACTCACTTTTTCAGGTTATAGAATTTAAGAATTTGACACATTTAATTATTTTTTCGCACTGACTTTTATGATATTTCCATAAATTAATTATCAATTAATTGAATTAAATACTGATTCCATGCTTAGCTCGCAAGATTTCTCTATAACACTTTACGGAACATATCATAAAAAATTTTATTCTTGAGATAGTTAAATAATTATAATTTTTTCTATAAAAATGCCTTTGGTAATTTAAAAAGTTTACAAAACATAAAAATTGCACTTAAAATATTCTTCTTTCTCTGGAAGTTTCAGAGAGCATACAAAGATTACTAAGTTTACTGAAATAATTTAATTATCGGTAACACATTAACACATTATGCAATGCATCTTACTCTTTTGGCAGTTTAAGAAACATACAACATATTTCAAAAACATATTACGGATTGATTTTATTAAGTAAAAATAACTATCCTTTTTGCAATTTTATAGGCGTACAATTTTTTGTAACGTATTTTGAGCCTTACATGCTATATAATATACTGTCAAAAATAAATTAATAGACATTGTTATTTCTGCCTTCTTTAATTTAAGCATAGAAGATCTGTCTGGAAGCATTCATTTCCAGATTCACGTCAGAATTGGAATACAGACTACTCTTTTGGTAATTTAAGAAATATAGAAGTATTACTGACTGAATAGATAATATGGATAAGTCTCTGAGTATATACATGAGTTTAATATGTATGCAATATTTTTATGAACAGTGTGTTAAACTTCATACAAAACACTATCAATATTATTCAGTGGAAAAAGGAGATAATTCCAAAACAATATAAAAAAAAATTGCTTTATTATCACTGGAATATAATTGCAAAGTATGCACACTTTTTGACTATTAAAACTATGTATTTACTAGATAATGCCTACGACTTCGTCCGCGTAATAACACATTATTGGTGCATTGTTCATAGGGATGAAAATACATATATCTAATAGTTTTAATACGAAAAAAATACTTTGCTATAAAATATTATAATACACAGTAACTCTGATGTAGAATGATACTGTCTATACCGATAAACCTGCCTATAGCGATATTTTCTTTGATTTCGGCGGAATTGCTATTTACTCAATGCATCTTGAACCTGCCTACAACGATAATCGCTTTTGAGACTCGCCTGTCTATAACGATGATTTGGCCTCTTTAGAAAAGCTCGTATAGCACAATCCCGATTTCTTTTTCTTGGAAAACGATATCATATGGTCAAGGAATGTCAGAAAAGAAGAGAATCTTTAGGGAGGGAGCAAGAAACCGTAACTTGCTGTAGGAGGGGGACCCGGGGGGGATCATTGAAATGTGCATAGATGTTTGTTTGCTTTGACCCCTGGTACGCTGTGACTCGTTCATTCACTGCAGAGTGACTGCTTGTTCCTTGAAATTCGTTTTTTATGTGTTAGCAGCATGAATATAAGTTGGAGCGGCAATAAACATTGGCTTTTGAAGAAAAGTTACAGATAATTTCGAAAATCGATCAAGAAATAAAGCAAGTTGATGTTAATAAAAGGTATGGGATTTTTCAGTCGACGATAACTACATTTATGAAGGAAAAAAACGAAGAAAAGTCATTGGAAATGTGGATAAAAGTAAAGTGAATAGTAAATGAAAACTATTTAAAGGTGCCGTCAATGACGATGCGGACAAAGTTTCCAACTAAAATGTTTATTTTGAAGTTCTTAAACAAATTTAAATATAAAATTTTATATCGATATGTAAAATTGTATATTTTATATGTTTAAAATACAATTTTATATCAGCTATTATTTGTAAAATGATTGAATAAGCGCAATAAAATATGTTAATATATTTATACATGCACACGCACGTAAATATTGGATGCGTAAATCTCCAAACTGTCTATAATGATAACCTGTTTATAACAATACATTTTCTAGGTCCCTACAATATTGTTATAGACCGGTTTTACTGTAGACCTACGTAACTATTGCATTGAATACTTATTATCTGATAGGGTACAAATTATTAGTAAACATATTGTTTCAAAGCTATAAAGTCGTTTCCCTGAGATGCTAATCTTGGCGACAAACTTGGCGACTTGGCGGCAAAGTTGGCTACAAAAGGAATTTTCTAGAAGGACCTCGAACTTTCAACCTATTTCTACTGGTTTCATGAACTTTCTAGAGATTACGTCACTTCCTACGTACTGAAGTCACTTCCTGTTGAAAAGTATAAAAGCAAGCTCTCAAGTCAAGAAGAGTGAGTTGGATTTTGATCAGCAAGCAAGCTGGTGAGCTAACAAGAAGCCTTTGAGCGCTGTGTTGACATTTTAATGGAAATCTCTGTTATGAATTCTTACAAGTGCTGTTTTAATACGTGTGCTACGTTTCTTTGCTTAGAATATTTGTAAAATAAAGAGCTTTACTTTTTGTAATCCTGCTTATTGGACTGCATTCACGTACACCCACAAGTCGATTTTGTCACAATATAATAAGCTGGACTAAATATAGTTTTTATAACTTCAAGGATTATTAAATAGGATAGTTTAGTAACAAAAGAGCGTTCGAGAGTTGTCGTCTTAAAACAAATTCATCTACACAGACGCAATCAATTCAACAGCAACACCACGGTCACTATGACCACACTTTTCGACAAGTGGAGTGTCATTGAGAATTTCACCTGTCGAGAGAAGAACTAATAGAGCCAGGATAAAGGTACCCGGTTTTTCCCACTCTCCCCTAATTAGAAATTTAAAGACACAATGAATCAAAGGAATAGAGAAATAAAACCTAATTATTCTTTATTTAATTGAATATAACTGAAGTTTGATCAACCAATAAATTTATACATGCGATTAGAACTTTACAGACAAACTGAAGAAAACGAACAGAGTAAACCTTAAAGAACAGAGTATCGTATAAGAAACTAGGTTCTTTGTTAAAGAGTTGGAAATGAAAGGTGTCAGCGTTATTCATAGTTTCAGTTTCTGGCTGTAAAGTACAATCGGGCTCCAATTTATGGTTTTACATTAATTTCATGAAGAAGAATGAGAATATGAAATTGAAATTAGATATTGATTCCTTCAGATATTTAGCATTCGTGATAGAAATCATCTTTTTACTTAAATTTCAATTTGATACAAGGAAGCCGTGTAAATTTATTCGAATCAAAACATCCAATCATAATTTAAAATACAGAAAAGAAATATTTGTATAATAGTTTAATACTACAACTATGTTAGTGTTGCATCGTTTAACCAAATATTTTATAGATTTCTTCAACACTGTTAAATTTTTCGTAATTATAAAAAAATATGGACGAATAATTTTGAGTGAGGAAGCATAATAAGAAAATTTGAATATTGCAAAATTACTTCATCCAGACTTCGGAGTACAGTTGCCTTCACAAGAGTCTCTTTTTTTGTTTCCTCTTTTTAAAAAAAATCTTTATTGTAAAATTGAATTTAAAACTAAATTTTTTAAAGAGAATTTGAACACGCTGAGGAAATGTGATCCATCAAATTAGGAATATAGAAGGAAAAAGAGCATAAATAATTTCTTTTGAGCTAAAAACGTAACTATAAAAGAAGCGTTGCTTTTTATTTTGCAACATGCTTTGCACATAGACGGAAATTCTAATTATGCCATCAAATAAATAAATGTAAACTTATAAAGTTATAAGTGTGATGATCCTTAATTTCTTTTTAACTGGCTTTCTTTGTCACCTTGGGTTGCATAAAAGAATTTTATAAAACTCATTATTTAATTCATTAAGTCTTACGAACTTTAGAAGTCAGCCAAAGTTAGCGTTATTCTCCGAGGTGATTATTTCTTAGGTTCCTCCTTCTTACTTCAGCTTATATTTTTTAATCAAAATACCTTTTCAAGGCCGTTTTTTAATAACTTTAGCACAATATTTCTCTGGTAAATTCATCAAAACTTCATATTTGAGATTATGCAGTGAAATTATAATTCTTAGAACATTTTATTAGTTTTTATTTGAAAACTTTACTCAGTTCGAATGAGAAATTTTTATTGCTGAATTCAGCATTTTAAATTGAAAGCTTTAGTTATTAGGATATATATTCATATTTTTAGAATAAGTATAGTTTAGAATAATACAGTTTTTATAAGACAGGGAATGTTGGATTAATTAGCTAGAGAAAACAGAATAGGGATAAAAGGGCTTATACATTTTTTAATATAAGTATTTTAAAAGCATATCCTGCAGTTCCGTTGATATTAAAAGAATATAAAATTATTTGAAGTTATTATTTAGTTTTAATTAATTCCAGAATCTCATTCTTAAAAATTAATTATATATATATATATACATATATATATATATTAATAAAAGAAAACATAGAAAGAAAACATTAAAAACACGTTGTAAAAGAAATTTACAACGTGTTTTTAACTGAAGACATTTCTCACTTTACGGTTGTACTGCTGCATTGGCGCATTCACCGCATTTGTGAAGTTTTTTCCTCATATTTAAATCATTTATAGAATCTATTTTTTTCTAAAGTTTACTTCTTTTGAATTGCATTTGTTTCTGGTTTTGTTTATTTTTGTATATGTTTGTATATATATATATATATATATATATATATATATATATATATATATATAAATAAAAACAGTGTTCTTTCACTTGTTGACATATAATGTTTAAACTTGATTTTTGTTTATGGTATCATTAGTAATTTCAATTTATTGGATTTTATTTAAAAGTGATGTATAGTTCAAATAATGACTATTTGATATAGGATTTAATTCTTGTTTATTTCTGTATGTTTGTATACTGGTTTTATTTGGATTTAGATTATATATAAGTGGTGGTATATATTGAAAGTGTTGTATTCTGGTAAGGATAAGTAGAGACACTGATTATTTAATGTTTAATGAAAAAATGGGTATTTTATTCAATGATATATTTACTGTTTTCAGTGCAATATAATAGTGCAATATATTGTTGTATTACATATTTTTATCCTGAATTTTAGTCCTATCTTTATAGTTATGTTTTATTGTTAGGGTTAGTGTATTACTTTAATTTCTAAATTTTTTTTATTTTAGGGTAAATTACCCTGTTTGTTTTTTCAACAACTTTAGTTACAGGGATGGTTTGTACAGCAAAATTAATTTAACCTGACTGAAGCTTTTCCACATCCAAGCTGCTATATTAATTGTTGAAAACTCCATATACTTGGATTGACTTTTTCAATACTTTTAATAACAACAGAGTTTTTTACTTGTTGACATATAAATGTTTATACTTAATTTTTTGTTCACGGTATCTACAGTATTTTCAATTCTTTAGATTTTGTTTTAAATTTGGTTGTATTGTTCAAATAATGACTTTTCAGTTTAGGATTTGCTTCTTGATATGTCTTGTTTACTTTATTTCTGTATGATCATATAAAATAAGTTATATTTAGATTTATATTAATATATATATATATATATATATATATATTGTTCTAAGAAATAGCAGATATCATTTTCTTTCGATGATTTTGAATATAAAATTTCGAATTTCAGTTAGTTTTTTTAAATTAAATATTGTTTTGGGCTTATTCTTGAAAATATATTTTTAGACTTTCAGTCAGAAACAATTACTGGGTGAATAACTTGCTTCCTCAACGGAATGCCAAAGCCAAATAATTTATGTACAAATTAACTCAATAACAATAGAAAACATGTTGTTTATTGCAATCAAACTCGTAAGGGATTTAGCTAAAGATTCCTAATATCGAAAATAAATCAAGAAAAAGATTCCTAATGCCAAAAAAGATCAAGCTAAAGATTCCTAATGACGACAATAGATCAAGCTAAAGATTCCTATTGTCAAAAAAGATCAAGCTAAAGATTCCTAATGTCAAAAAAGAGCAGGCTAAATATGTAATTGGGAAGGCATAATGCCCAGCTCTAGAGTCATCGTTTGCTTATTAAGATTACTGATGATTTATGAATGTCCTTTTGACCGATTAACCATACAGTATTTCTTTGGTTTTATCCCACATATTTAAATAAAGTAGAAAAATGAAGCTTCCATAGTTTGTTTTAAAGACGTTTTAAAAAAATAACCGAAATTATGTTATTCTTTCGTCCAGTTAAATTTTTGTATTCTTAAATATCCTTAAGAAACAGATTTTGTTAGCTTCTACGATCCTTTTACAAGAATTATTCTAATTAATAATTATCTTTCTTCTCTCATCTTGGAAAAGTGCCACCACTGACATATGAGGTGGAATTGTAACCTGATTATGTGTATTTCATACTCATAATCAGCTCTTAAGCTTTCTGTAAATTGGCCGTAAAATTTCATCACAAGAAAAGAAAATTTTAAGCATTTTAAATAGTTTCTCCTGAGGTATAAAGACAACCAGGACACTTTGATAATATTTAATTGTGATGATTGTATGTTTGTGAAATACTATAAAAATTAATTTGCTTAGGAAATTTTAATGCCAAAAAGTACTTTCCCAATCGAAAATGAAAGTAAACAGGAGAAACAAAAGAAATATTTCATAAAACATTTATTGCTGTAGAATATCTAGAAATTGTATTTCATTGAAGTTATGCAAATATCCTTTTAGTTCCATAACTATAATAAAAGTAACTGAACAATAATTACAGACTGAACTAAACACATCGGTTTTGTAAATTTCTACAAGAGGAATAAATTTAAAACGGATTTTTTACCAAGTCATGTGACTTCTTGTAAAACAATTTGGTAAATTGGTAAAAAATCGTATTTTGAAATTTTTAAATAGAATTTACAGATTTAAATACCTATTTTCTCTCATAATGCTTACGTCATTATAAAAATAATAGCTTTGAGAAAAAGAAAACAGTCTCTGGGAAAATGTTTCCTTCGAGCTACTAGTATGGAATAAAAACATAACAAATGATTTAGGCGACGCTTTCTTCCCGTTCTGTTAATAAATAAATTAACTCGACATTTTACCATTTACCAGGTAATTTATTATAATTGATTGATTAAGCAACTAAATTCACCTCGGTTTCATTTGATAGCTACAGGATAAAAAAAAAAACGAGACATCCGGTTAGAAAGACGAATTGCAGATGTCATTTGTTATTCGAACCATAAAAAAAACACTAATGTGAACTGCAGCTATTCGAAGTCCATTATTCACATAGTCGGACTTGTTCTTTTAAAAGATGACTTAATTGTTTGCATCAAGTGCAACTGTACTTCAGAGAATGAAAATAGAATTCTCTTTTTTTGCCAAATGTCAAAGTGTTTTGAAGAAAAATTGGAAATCTTACGAAAAAGATTTGAAACAGGATGTTACAAGAAAAACCTCCATTATATAGTATCACTTAGTGTGTTTTTATTTTTATAACTATTAGAATGCCTCGCCTTTCTGCTCGCTTTGTTCGAAACTCTCATCGTCTTCTTTCAATCAAATGCGCAAATGATTGCAAAACTTTTGATACATCATCTTTTACAAGTGTTGAAAATCTATAGCGACAACCATATTACTACATTAAAAGAAAAAGGAGAAAACTTCTTAAATTTACTTAATTTAAAATTATAAAAATTAGATGCATTTGAACTGAAACTTTATATTTCCTTATTTAATTAGTTTTCTATAAGTTATTAAGAATTTACTGGCAACATTCGGTGCAATTATCCATTCAAGAAAGTTCTATAAATTTTGATGAGACTTTAAAATTTAAGCGCGTGAATTAGTTCTTTTAATATATTTTATTTATTTTCTCTCTCTTCTTCCTGTTTAGTATTTTTGACTTTCAAGCGGGATATCATCGTTTCTTTTTTTCTCTTGACTTACATTTTTCAAATAAACCAAATTATTTTTTAAAACGTGAAAATATAATCACAGCTGATACAATACAAGTAGTATGTTGAACCTTTATAGTTGTTAGATGTAATCACGAGAGCTGTGAGCAACTTGCTTCCAGCGATGTGGAGATTGCAGAAATTTTGAAGCAACGGCAGTTCTGTTGATGGTTCGGAAGGAGCGGTCTCTGGAACAGTTCGGTAAGCCCCCGTGACTGCTCGGTGGGGCTGGGAGTTCATCTACCATTTCCCCTTCTCTGCAGAAGCCAAGGAATATATAAATAGATATTATGGTTTGAAATATACTTTATAAAATAAAAAGTCCATGAGAAATGTATTTTAAATCTTATACTCGTTTAAACAAAGTGCAAAATTTTATCCTTTTCCGCATATAAAATATTTTGTTGAATATATTCGATAGTTCTGTGATTATTTCTCTCTAATTTCACTCCTTAGTTTCTAAAATTCATAAGAAACTTAAATACGTTTATAATTATAAATGGCATTAATGCCTGAAGAAAAAAGTGTGTAAATTTAATTTAAATTTTGTAAATATCTCGTAACATAATTTATTATTTTTGAAGAATCGAGATATTTTAATTCACATAAAAGTTTAATTCCTAAAATAAAATGAAATTCTTAAAAAGATTTTAATATAAATTTTAATATATAATATTTAGTCACCGAAAAATCGTGCAGTGGCCCAGACTCTTTTGAGACATAGATAAATAAAAAGAACATAAAATTAAAGTTTTTTTCAAACCCTAAATATTTACAGATTTGTTGTTTCAGTCTGAAAAAAACCGTCAAAAATCACTCAAGCTTTGAATTAAACGAACAATCCCTAAAATTAAAAGAAATCCTTCCTTAAAATGCTGGAAATTTCTTTCCATTATTTAAATATACTTGAATATTCATTATTAAATTTTTACTATCTTGAATTCGAAGAAATATTTCTCACTATTTTAGAAAACAAATTGATCTTTAAGATTATTCGGTAAGATTACTTTTCTCTTATGTTTATCATTTGATAAATGAAATAAAAGATACTGATTAAAACAAAATATTTCTGACCTGTATTTCCAAAATCGGCATCCTATTCTGATCTGTTTAAAGTTCATCGTACATAGGAGATGAATGTTTCATCAATAATGAAGTAACGCTGTTCCAATATTCTTTATAATTCATGCCTGCATATTTGAATGCTAATGTTTTCAATGACTGCCCTCTCTTGTGCATACTATAATAAGATTCGCATTTCAATATGATAAGTGTTCCATCATTTTCAGACTATTTTACATGTATATCTATTTAATAATATTTCATATTAATACATTTGGTCCTATGCCGTTTTAAACCACCAGACTTGTTTGCATTTATTTATTCCTAAAATCGATAGATAGTTGCTTAATCAAAGGTTATGTTTATATTGTGTCTAGCTAGATATTGGAGAAGGACTGGGCAGTACAAAATAAGTGCTTAAGCACTGCTAAGCGTAAGTATTTTCATTCTACAAACGAAAAGCATATTCTTTCTATTATGGAGTTTTAAGAGTCAGTTATGGAATTAACTCTCTTTAATAATAGGTGAAAAATAAAACCGGAATACTGATAAAAATTACAGTTTATCAGAAGAAATAAATAATCTGTTTAAAATGTATAAAAGAAATAATACAAAAACAAAACAAAAATTAAAAAAGGTTAAAAAAGAAAAAAATATAAATAAGAAACAGAAGAATTAAACAATAACAACGCACTTTTTGCGTGCTCAACGCAGCAGCAGCTAGTGATTGCATCAATAAAATATTGCAACGATTAATAATTAAAACACATAAAATAAAATTTAGAAAGTAAAAAAAAATAGTCAAAATGGAAGGAATGGATGAGAACTCGAATGACGAACTTTTTCAAAGCCCACTCGCCATAGATGTTCTAAAAGGAAATATAGCAATATATCATTAAAATAAAATAAAAATTTTATATTACTTTGTGTGCACGGATAAAAATGCGATTTCAAAAAAAATGTGTTTATTAAATTTATTATTTATATTCTATAATAGAAGATTCCGAGCAAAAGAATAATTATTGGAATCATTTATTTTCCAAAAGCCAGTTAACGTCTACTAAAGCATCTAATATGAGAATATAATAGTTTATTGCTTATACTTCAAGTAGCCATTTTGCAAATCATTTGGATTAAGGCCTCTGGGCTATCATTAGACCATTCCTCAGACATAATTAAGCATCTAATATGAGAATATAATAGTTTATTGCTCATACTTCAAGCAGCCGTTCTACTAAAATTCAATACTAGTAATAGATTAAGTGAGGATTATGTTCTGAAAAAATTTATATAGTATAGTGTCATCAAGAATACATAAGTGCAATTTCAAGACTCTAGCATATTAGTAAATGGGTGAAAAGACAATTGAAAAAACTCCATCTTTGCTAATATGAGATAAATCATAAAAATATATTTAAACGTGTGTGCTTTGCAAACTAATTGCAGCAATTATGGTATTCACAAAATCATTTTTAAAAATTATTTTACATGAACGACGCTGTATCTAATTAGTGATACAGTAATCACTATTATATTTCATTATGCATATATCTGATTAATTGCAATTTCAATAACAGTATTATGAAAGCAAATAATTTTTTAATCAACAACACGTAGGATTGTGAGAAATGTTGAATTAAAATATTTGAAGCTATTTTCACCAATCATATATTAGTTATATTACTACAATCTTCATATTAAAACACTCTTAATTCAGAATATCAAACTTTAAATCAGAATAAACATGGCGGAACAGTTTCATTATACGTCGTTAAAATGTATTAAAAAAACTTTGAAGATTTTTAGTGTAACTAACGATTGATGAGCTTCACAATTACTAAAGACAAAAGAAAGCACGAAATGTAAGATAGAGTAATATTTTTCATTCAATACTTTTATTTAAGTATTATTAACAATTGCATTTTTATCTGGGAAACGATTAACCTTCTGAACACGTGAATTCTTTTCAGTAATGTGGAAATTAAATATAGAAACGAATAAGACATCGGAAGTGTCCAGAAAAAAACTGAACAGAATTCCTAGATACAAAGCTAATTTTTATGGTATTAATTTAATTACACAGTGCCGTGCATATTTTGCTTCAATTTGCTTTTTTCCCTCTCTCTTTAAATTGTATCGAGAATGCTAATACTTTTCAGACAAGTCTTTTTAAGTCAGAAACCGTGATTGGATTTTCTATGGTTTGCTCTCATTAATATTCATGAATTCAATTGCTATAAATCCGTTATAAAATGACTTTGTTTAAAAGAAAATGAAAGATTTTTATAAGATTTTGTCTTAAGGGAAGTATTGAAATATTCACAATATCACAAAATAACATTTCTTCAAATACTCTAAAGTTCAAAATGGGTCTTCTATCAACCATGATGAAATTGAGAGTAGTTCCACATGTATGATGTCTTCTTAGTTGAAAAATAGTCTTAGTCTTAGTCTTTCTATAGTTATGCTTTGGATGTTTAGATGAGGAACAGAAGATAAGGTGCTTTAACTTTGGCTTAAAAATGATTTAAACCTTATTTTTGGTTAACAAGAAATTATGAAAAGTAAAACATTCCATTTCTCCTTATAATGTGTTTGATAAAAGAAGATAAAAATTGTATATTTATTACGTTAATTAACATAATTATTACAACATGATAAGAACATAAAAAGACATATCTCATCTAATACTCTATCTGATATATGTCTTTTTACTTTTAACTTTTTCAGCGTTTTTCGAATCAGTATAACAGATCTATAATTATAAAGAAACAAACGTATGTAAGTGTGGTAGCGCTCTACGGAACAGACCGCTTGACATAGAGATATCAAGAGTTATAATTTGGAAGACATTATGCAACATGATTTTTTTTCAAAATTATAACAAGCAATTAATAAAAATTAATCGAATATGTGACAATTTTTGGCGAAAACTCCAGAAAACATTACTTCACGAAAATGATTTTAACACCACGTAAATTTCGCCACATTAACCATTTAGTGATATCAATTTGATTGTCAAGAGATTTTTTCCTTAAGTTAAGAAACTTTTTTAGAGATAGTTTGAAACAGAATTTATGACATTACTTTTCATTATTGAAATAAATAAATTGCATAACAACAGTTTCTAAAAAGATACTTATAAATAAAGATAAAAACGATAGTTAAAGATATTGGTGCACTAATAAGTTTAAATTATTTTCTACTTTTTAGTTCACTATTTTAAATATTTAGGACTAACGTATGTATAGCCAGGTATGTTTTTATAAGCCATACTCTGTTTACTTTGGTCTTTTCTTGCTTCTTCTTTTTTTTCTCATCAAATGTTCTTTTACCGTCGCAAGATTTTTTATCAGTTTGTTTCCCCTGGGTTTTTGTTTTGCATTTATATATTTTTGTGGTGAATAGAAAATTTCTACATTTTTAGTGCACATATTGTGACAATAAAGATACTATCATTAAGTCACCACATTTCTATTAGTATGACAGAACATGACACAAATAACTGTTAGTTAGTGCCACGAAAAAAGAGCGCTTCCTTAACAGACAGATTCCGAAAAATAGTGGTTTCTTGTCAGAAAGTCAAATTGAATATTCGTAAACCTTAACTCTGTTCGCCATCTTCCCCTATGAACGAATTTTTGGTTTTGTTTATCTTGGATAAAATACCTTCTTTCTGATAACCCTTCGATTTAGGGGTCTATTCTGGTACCCCCGGTTGGATTGGGAGACGTCACTTTTCCCGTTGTTAACGTGCGGAAAAAGTGACGACTCCCAACCCAACCGGGGGTACCAGAATAGACCCGTTAAACAATCGGAAAAATCGTTTGATACTGTATCTATAGCTAATTTCGAACCAGTTCTTCGAAGCGTCGAATTCTGTGTTCTTTGAGTTGGTTTAATTCTTTTTATTTAAAACAGCTTTTTAAAAATGTAGCTCTTAAAATGGCTGAATTCCAAATGAATTCCAAAAAAAATTCCAAGCTAATTACAATCAAATCCTATATTTGATTGTAATTAGCTAAATCGTTTTGATTAAAATTTAACTACCAGTGATTATCTAAGAAGATCCTTAGAACGTCGCCAAAAAGTGTGATAACGAACAATTATGGTAGCTTTCCCACAAAACGAGGCTCTGATTTTAAGTAAACATTGAAAGCTAAGCAATATGAACATGAAATTTAATATTTTTAAAGCATCCTTAATACATAATATTAAAAAACTCTACTTTAAACATTAATTAACATCTTCAGAGTGTTGAAATTTTGTTGAATTTTTGAAAAAGTTTTTTTTTCAAATAAAAAAAAATTGATTTGAAATTTTTTTCAATCTACATAGTATTAAAACCGGAAGTAGGTGGATATAGCGGAAGTTCAACTTTACAGCAAATAAAGAAAACAGAAAACTCACCCATATAACTCATCGCTCAACAACTACAGATTCATCTGATGGATGAAATTGGAAACTGTTCTACAAATAAATTCTCATTTCGTGATAAAACGAATTGTTTTCGTTTCCATTCTTTCTGGTATCTTCCTCTTTGAATTATTTAAAGTTTTTTCCTGATCTCTGGATCACCCTATTTATAAAGAATTTTATATAAAACTATTTTGAGATTTGCATACATTTATAAAACCTGTACATGATATACAAAAATTATGTTTCAGTAAAAAATAATAATAATAATGATTTTTATAACTTATCTCAAAATCTATTTTAATTTTTTCCTGCATAATACAAAGAGAGGATTTTTTTTGTTCTTGAAAACATCGCCGAATTCGAATTGAATGTATTATTCATTTTACTATGATTGGACAACTATTTTGAAACAGACTTATGTCTCAGTGGAGTTAGCTCTCAACTGCAAATTACGGCGCACGGATTTTGCGATTTGGTAGTTGATTCATTTCTCTAGAAAATTAAACACGTTTCAAATTGTGGTTTGTTGAATTTTTCACAGCATATTACACACAATTAGGTACAGTTTACTATAGTTGACTCGAAATGCAAAAAAGGGTCGTTTGTTCTTATTTCCTAACTGCATCCAATTTCAGCTGTTAAAATGAAAAAGTGAAATTTAAATACTTAAGATTTTTATCTTGATAATTCTTGAAATAGATAAATATTTCCATGAGACATGGAGACCTGCACAATTCCTAAGTTTCTATATTCAAAACAAAAGAATAAGAAAAGACGTTTAACCTGTTAAAGGTTGCTACGTCGTATCCAATTTCTTTCCAATATTTTTTCAGCGATTTTTTGAAAAATAAAGTGTATTTATTCATTTTTTGTGTTTCATACTGTACATCTATCTATATGCACAAAAATGCTTTTTCCTGAAGTTCTAAATCTAAACAAGCAAAAATGATGCTTATTCCATACCAAAACATTTAATAATAACCAAACCGGCATATTAAAATAGCATGGATTCCTTATACTAGATTCGTTCGGTTTGTTAACGCAAAACATGTGATGAAGTTTTTTCCCACAATTTTCAAAACACAGATTGCTTTTATCTACTTCATTTTTTAAAAGAAATATTGATAAAGTTGAGCTAAACACACCTCATTCTGATCCCTAACTTCTGTTTTCACTTTCGGTTGTTTAGCTTTTTTCAGAACCCCGAGGATTCGGAAAGCTTTGGATATTATATTTTTTTTCTTGGAAATCTACACCCACATGTGATAACCTCTAAGTGCTCTATTTTACTTTCAGTGTTCTTTCGAACAAGTCTCCCACTTCACAATTTGAGTCACCATCACCAAGCGTCGTTAAACGGTTTCTCACACTCTAAAACTCATTTTTTCTCTCCGTAGAAAAAGTGGAACAAGGCTGCATTCGAAAAGAAAAAAATATATATCCTCAGAGACCAAAAAACAAAAGTAAAATTTTATTCCTTTTTCTGCAGATACCGTCTGAAAGAATATAAAAAAGATTTTTTTTTATGAAAGTTTGATAACTGAAAAAACGTAGAAAGATAGTCTCTCGAATAAATCAATATCGCTTCTCTGGATGGTTTTATTCCTTATGGAATTTTCTACATGTTTCGTTTTTAATGTAGTTAGTAGAAAGCCTTTTACTCCACCGCTGTATTCAAATGGCGGTTGAATAACTATCAAAATCTCTTATATGTTTCTGTGATGATAATAATGAACGCAGGATGTCTGGTAATTATTTGAATTTGGGACTGACTTTTATTGTTTGTTTTCGTGCTAAAAAAATCGAAGCTGCACTTTCCATTTCTGAAGATATAATTTTACTTTTCTTGCAAAGTTCTTTCTGATAAAGGAACATCAGAAATGCTGTAGTGAACAGTTCTCCATTTTTTAAAAAGAATTTGTATATGGAAAATGCAATTATTTATTACAAAAGCCGAGTCACTCATCAATAACGGCCGGGAAGAGTACAAAGAAAAAGTGATACATTGTATAACTTAACAAATTCAAAACAAATACAGAATAAAAATACAGTCCTCAAAAATAATAATATATATAATATATTAAATAGCCATACGTTAATACAATATGAAATATAGTGGCATCGACTAGAATCGGGAGAATCACAATAAAAAAAACTCAAACTATAACTGAACTAATATACAAATGTTTATTTAAGAAAGAAAGTTAATATGTGTTTAAAAAGATTTCTTTTTCGAAAGCAAGTGCCCCCGAAAATAATGCATTGAAAATTCCATCCCTAAAGTGGAAATTGCATTTAAAAATTTTCGTAATATCCAAATAATAATTTAAAACAAAACACTATCTGAGCATGGTAAAAATGTCTTGTAATTATATGTTATCGATGACAAAAAATCTTTTAACTTGGCAATATATAAATGCTTTAGTGCAATGGCAATGATTTAGAGCGGCGCAATCAACATGCCTCAAGTAAGAACGTATTTAACACTCCGAGCGCCCAATTATTTTGATCTTTTAGCTGTCAGGTTAGAAAACTTAGCTTTTAAAGTAAATTGTAATGTCTTGGCCTAGGTGTGACCAAATAAATGCAAGCTTAGGTTGGCCTAAGTACTTTATTTATACAGCAATAATTAAGAGACACTTCTCGCAGAGAAGTCTGGATTAAATATGATTATTTACAAAGTCAATCAATAACATCATATTTCTAAAACGTCAAAGTTCCATGGGCAATTAGTCCATAAAGAATAGTAATCACAGGATGGATAGCTTCCACCTATCAACGTAATACCGAACCACGAGACTACCAGGAGTGCTCGCAAGTTGATGAGCCGAGAGGTCGGGGAATGCCGATTCCTCGGGGTTGCTTAACAAAGTCCGAATTAATTCGGGACTTTAAATCCGAGCTGATCACACAGCTCTCTTCGGTGCTCCGGAGCCTGAAACTCAGTTCGAGACTCCTAACGCAGTTTCTTCCTCCGTCCTCGTTCTCTCCTCGAATATTCCATTTCATTAACCCCCTCCAGTAATGCAGCTCCGTCCTCCTTTCACTCCACTGGATAATCGTACTGCCGGTTGACCAACAGCTCGCCTTCCGAATTCTCAGTGGTCAACCCCTATTATGCGAAGGTTCTTGGGTTTCGCCACCACCGGGCTATTCAGGGGTGACACCAAAGGGTACCGCTAATGTGCTCTCTGACAGTTATTGATTCCTCCGCATTGTGGCGGCCCTCTGTGTGAAGCCATTTCTCTTGGGCACATCTCGTTAGCGATGACAGTGCAGCTGTCCTGCTGTTTGTCGCCGATATGAAAAGGGACCGCACTCTCTTTCTCGTGGTAACGGTGCTCGCGGGAAGGAAACCTTACAAAATTAATCGACCTTTCTTGTATTTAATTATATCTCTGAAATTTTAAGAATACTTTATCCATGGTTGTTTAAGAAAATATACATATAAATGCGAGCCATCTTCTTTTGAACTGAACATGGAAAACGGAAAAAGACGTTTGCGCGGGTAGGAGCGTTTCATTGCGAATGTATGAATAGAAATCACTAGATGAGAAAAATCATGACTAAGTGTTGAATAAATGCGTGTCATCACTATTCATGTTAGGAAAAAGAATTTGTGACGATTTATGCAAAAACTTTCAAGAGATTTAAATTTTTTAAAAATGAACGCAATAACTTGTTATGGCTGACTTGAAATATTTAAGTTGAAGAATTTTATAAACATTACTTGAATCTTTTAAATATTTCATTTTCTAGAAATATAAAGCATTCAAGAATTTATCAAGGCAAAAAATGGCATGTCTTTAGCAGTTATCGTCTTGTGAGTTTTGTCAGTTCCCTTAATTCAGTCGTTGTTCTGACGTTGGATTTAAATAAATGCATAAATATTATTTTATCGACAAAGGAAGCAAATTAGACACTAGCAGACAGATTAGACGTGAGAAGTAGGAAACGAAACTGAAAAATTATTTTTGTAACAAGTATATTCTAAGTCATTATTGTTTCTTTCCTATTTAAGCACAATCCCAAGTTTATTTTCTGTTAAGTAAGTTTAATTAACTTTACAAGGCGAGTTCAGGTAACATATTTACATATTCATTTTGCCATGAGTCGATTTATGCTCATGTGGTATACATAATATTGCTCTAGCGATGTAATAAATAGTCTGCGAATTTTACTCTAGGAAAAGGGATTGAATATATTAAACCATCGTAGGTTAGATTTAGTGGGTTTAATGACGCAAGATCGAATATTGGTTATATTGCGCCAAACATATGGTTGAATTGGGCGTTTGTGATAAAATGTTAGCTATAAAATTTAACTATCCGAGCGGCTCAAACGTCTTTTTCGTTTTTCATGTTCAGTTCAAAAGTAGATAACTCGCATTTATATGTATATTTTCTTAAACAACCATGGATAAAGTGATCTTAAGATTTCAAAGATATAATTAAATACCAAAAAGATCGATTCATTTCCTTTAAAAGCTAAGTTTTCTAACTTGATAGCTGAAAGTTCAAAATAATTGAGCGTTCAGAAGGTTTTAAACAGTGATTAAAATTTTAGAAAGGAGATTGGCACAACAAGTAAAAGAAGTGATAAATTCCAAGATACTATGGCAAGAAAAAGACGAAGATGGATAAAATAGTGTTCAAGAGGTAGGCAAAGACACTTTGTAGAAAAATACTATGGAAGCCTTTTAGATAAATATTAAAACACTGGTTTGGGAAATCAAACGAATTAAAAAAGACATGTCATAAGTTAATATTTGGTTATTAAGATGGTAAAACGTAGCAAACAGCGCTGAAAATCAGAAAATAAATGCAAAATGTTGCTGTTTATTTTTATATTTTGTTGAGATCATGACGTTTAATTGCAGTTTACGTTCTTGAGGGGAAGGTGCAGGTGGAGTACATTAAACCAACGTCAGATAAAGCGCAATTCAGCGTTTAAAGGTATTCGCATTTAGATCTCAGACGTGACTGTGTCGTCACCTAAACTGACTCAAATTATTGACAGGAACTTCAAATAATCTTAAAACAAATTTGAAAGTTATGTTTGCAATGACTAGAATGACAATTAGGTATAAAGAATACCGACACAACGTTTATTTTCTTTTAAAACTTATAAAAAAAGATTCTCATAAGAAAAGAACACTCTAAAATAAAAGAAACGTGTCTAAAACAACTCATTATTAAGTGGTAAAACCGTAAGTCTTTCAAATAATATTGCCATTTTCGGCCTTAGTATGGTTGAAAATTATTTTAAACTGAAATACAAAAAAATATACATTGATGAGCGAGCAAGGGCTGGTTTTTTCACTGACTGAAAAACCAAATTTGTCTACAAAGCGTGTGCCGAAGACAAGAAATCTAGACAAAATTTTGAATTAAAAAAATGATATTTTCTGATTATGATTTATAATACGTGATTAAAAAAGTAAAATATAGCAAATACATAAGTAATGCAAAAAATTGTAATAAGGTAAACAATCAAGTTAGATTGAAAAATTATAAAACGTATGTCCTAAATCATCTCAAAGTAATGAAACTAAGATATATAAAATCAAATAATTCATGATTCAAATCAATTACAAAGAAGTAATATATTTATCTGATATTGCATTAATGTAATGATATGAAAGTATCCACCCCTCACACACCTTGTCGTTTTTCTCCCTTTTAGAAGCATTAGAAGAGTGTGTACCTGTTGAACAAGAGTTTGTTGAGTGAGTGTGTATCTTCTGGAGAACTCATATTTATCGTACTCCGGAATGTCACTGTCAGATGCACTGGAAGTAGTTTTGTTCAGTATCGGATTTTTTTGTGACTTTTTCCGTTTAAAAAACACTGATGCATTTAGATTCATTGCCAAGAAGAGAAGTTAATTTAGACACATCATTAATAATCACGAGTAATCCGCTATAGAAGTAAAAAAAATATCCTTCATTAGAATTAGAAACCAACATGAATGCGTAGAATTAGAAACCTGTCACGATAAGGCCCTCCAAAATGTAGAAACCGAATTATTACCTCTATTAAGCTAAAAAGAAACTTCCAAGATGAAATATAATTTAACAGAGACATTTGTTTTATTATTATTTGTTTTAATATTTGTTTCTTTTTTTAAACGCTCTTTTTTAAAAAAATAGTTTTGAAATCAGAAAAGTCTTCCGCAAGAGAAACCACTTCACATATTGGAATAATTTCAGATAAATTATGTTCTTATTGAATAACTGGTGAAAACGCTATTATGATAGATTCAGACATTTTGAAATATTTATCAGAAATAGAGGCAGATTTACATGTTTGAGTGGACAATGATTACTGTGAGCGTTTTCTTTTCCCTACTTCGGAAGCATAGCTAGTACCGGGAATTTGTGCTACAGCTTAAACTAGTTTCCGAGATTTTAACGAAATTTCTCTTTCTTTATTTTTACAGAGACGACTTCCTTTTCGTTTCTTTTCTTCCTTTCGGCTTTCTTCTTGAACAGTTTCAAGGAAATGAAGTGATGTCGCCTTTAAAATACATTCGGTACTGTTAGCCAACCTCTGCACAATGTGCTCCAGTTCATATCCAGCAACAGATAGTCTGGTGTCCTTTGCTTCGTTTCGAGAAAGAGAAGATATAAAGCCAACTGTAGAAAGAAGTAAATTGGAGTGGTGGGTAAAATAGACAGGAGACCATATCAGGAAGGTACTTGGGCCATGATGTCCATGACACAAAAACAAGATGTGCCACGGAGGACAATTATACATTAAACGACTCGTGGTCCTTAAAATCAGTTCCAATGGTTCTTCCTAATCGTAAGGCGGCTGCAATGATGCCTAGTGCTAAGGTCTTGGACCAGAGGGTTCCAAATTCGAAACCCGATTCTAGTAAATATCCGCCTTGTATTGGGACTTACTGCATATTAAAGCTGACGTCGTGGGACAAACTTCCTACCGCCGGTGTGATGTCCATAACCCACCGACACCGACTTACCCATAGGGTTTAGAGTCCAGCGCTGCTGTGATGCGGCAGTTTAGAGAAGGTGTGCCATCTCAGGTGCCGTTCTACTTGTCTGACCGCTGTTCGGAGTTACGAGGTGCTTCTCCGAATAGCCCTCGTGTTGCTTCAAAAACGGGACTCTATTATAAATAAACTGAACCTAACCATATTTTATTCAAGGAATTCATCTGTTATTTTTCAGAGCCTGAAAATTTCCAACAAATTTTACACTTTCATAGAAGATATTATATTTTTGCCAAAATTGTGTAAGTGTATATTTGACAATCATGCTAAAATTATTCCTAGATTGATGTGAGCGATATTTTAAAACTCCTACAAATTTTCAGACAAGATTTTCTCATTTACAGCGAATTTTACCCAATTTCCAGAATACAGATTGTTGCGCCTACGAGTCCTTCCATTCGCCGCGGAGTTTCGCGCCATTTGAGGGTGCAGAGTTTAATGAACTTTAGCTGTCCTCTTTCGTGACCTTGGGGGTGCGAAGTTGACTGGAGTTCATTCTCGTTCAGATCGCCTAAGCGAACGGACCCTTGTATCGTATTCCCCCTTGGGAATGAGAATCGTCTCCTCCTAAATGTCACTACTTAAGAATTTATTTAAATTGTGCCTTGATCGTTCATGTTTTTGCTTACAATAAATTTATTTAATTAACAGTCCACTGCTCTTATTTACCCTCTGATCTATCCTCCATTTTTTGGTCCGAGCAACCTGGAGATATATGGGTAAGAATATGCTTCAAAAACTAAACCGCCTTCGCGGAACGAACATGGATAGAGTAACTAGGCTAAATAAAGCTGTGGAGTCTTATGAACCGCCAGCCACGCTAGAAGAGTCAGAAATTATTCTGAATCAAAAGTTTCAAAATGTGTTAGAACTGAAAGCACAAATGAAGAAGCTTCTAGCAGACTATTTGGATTTACCAGATAACACTAACTTGGAAGAATCCCTGAATGTTACAACATGGAAGAAGAAATCGAAGATCTGCAGGTAAAATTTAAAATTTTAATAACTAAGTATTGCAAAGCACCTAATGCTGACAATGTGCCGATGACTGTCCACAAACCAAAACTAAAAATTCCAGATTTACCCTTGCCTGAATTTACGGGTAAACATGAGGTATACGAATCATTTAAAACTAAATTTATGTCTATCATAGTCAATAATGAATGTTTAAATGACAAGCAAAAATGTTGTTGCTTGAAAGCGTCCTTAAAAGGTGATGCCAAGTTCATTGAAAGTACTCAAGATACTTTTCAATCCTTACTTTCAGCATTAGATGCGCGCTATCAAAACAAGCGTGCTGTTATAGACACACTTATTAAAAATGTATTATCAGTCGGAAAAGCAAATGTCTCTCCAAGGCAACTAAGAAATCTTGTAGACATTATAAAAATAAATCTAAGAGCGTTAGAAAACTTGAAGTTATCGAGAAACAATTTATCTGACGCATTATTAGTACATATTTTGGAAGGAAAAATTGATTCCGAATCACAGAAGTTATTCCAAATGTAAAATAAATCCAGTGAAATTTTATCGCTTGATTGTTTCTTAAATTTTATAGAAGATCGTGCTCGCATTCTAGAGGGTATAAGCAAAAGCTGTACTACTACGGTAAACTCTAACTCAAATCAGCAGTTTGTGAAGCCAAAACAAAATTTTTCCGGCCCAAAAGCACTAATTGTGAATTCTCATAACAAAAGTAAAAAATGTGTTCTTTAAAATTGCGATGAATCCCATCTTCTACATCGATGTTCTGAATTTAAATCCTTCAAACTTTCTGATCGCATAGAATGTGTTCCAAGAAATAAACTGTGTAAAAAATGTTTATCTTATCATCCGAATACAAACTGTAAATCGAAATATAACTGCTTCATGCGTGGTGATAGTCACAATTCTTTACTGCATGGCGACTCAAAAATAAACAACAAAAACAACTCCTGCCGCGAGGACGAAGACACTCCCCTCAGTGCTTCTCCCCGCTCTTCTTCAACTACGCAAGTAGAACAGACGGCTACCAGTTCTTGTTGCTCGACCTTTTTAAACCGTAAGTCGATTCTTCTGTGCACTGCTCGAGTCTTCATTCGCAATAAAGAAAACAAATTTGTACCAATGAGAGCAATTCTAGATTCAGCTAGCGAAATCAGTATTATAAGTTCGGATTGCGCATTGTTTTGGGATTGAAAAAGAAAAATTATTCTTGTCTGTTAGTGGAATTTGTGGTTCAACTCAAAATGCTAGCAGAAAGGAGAAAACCAGTTTGTTCAACTTAAACAAAAATTATCAATGGGTTATCGAATTAATGGTATTACCAAAGATAACATATTTTTCACCTGCAACCAGGTTAGATGTTTCCAATTTGAAAATTCCAGAAAATATTCAACTTGCTGATGAAATCTTCTATATACAACAAAAAGGTGATCTCTTATTGGGTTGTGAACTGTTTTTCAAATTTATCAAAACAGATAAAATATATATATAAAAAATATATATAAAAATATATAAAATATATATATAAAAAATAATATAAAATATAGTTGCTGGTAGCATATAACCTATTTTCCAAATTGATAATGCAACTAGTCATTGTTTTTTGTCCAGAGGTATGGACACCTTAGATAAAACATTTGGGAAATAGAAAATGTGACATGTGATAGTTCCCCATTTAGTAAGGAATTAAATTATTGTAATGAACACTATGTAAAAACTCATTATCGCGAAATTCTTAAGGAAGATATGTGGCACAAATGCCCATTAAGCCTGAGATTGAAAAAATTAGTCTGGGTAAGCCGGGGTACTCAACTTAGTACTGGGCCTCAAAAAAGCTCAATAACTTATGGAAAAGGCTAAATCGGGATCCAACTAAGAAATTCTTATACTCGGAATTCTTACGAGAATATAAGAATCTAAATCACATGGAAGAAATAACTAACTGTTACCACAGTAATGATGACGATTATTTCTTGCCTTACCAAGGTGTCTTACGTCCATCTAGCATCACTACTAAACTTAGAGTAGTCTTCGATGCCAGTGCTAAGACCACAACTGGTTATTCTTTAAATGACCTATTGTGCGCTGGTGGTGTCCTACAGGAATACTTATTTTCCATTCTTACAAGATTTAGGAAACACCAGTATGCACCTATTGCAGACATTAGTAAAATGTTCCGAGAAATTGAGATCAATCCTTCTCAAAGAAAATATCTAAAAATATTATGGATTGAAGGACCTGAAGAGAATGTCAAAGTGTTTGCCTTAAAGACTGTGACGTACGGCACTACTAGTGCTCCCTTCCTAGCAACAAGGACTCTTCAACAACTTGCTAAAGATGAGAAGGAAAACTTTCCCATAGCACCAAAAGTGCTCCTAGAGGATTTCTACATGGATGGCTGCTTAGCCGGTGCTTCCGAGATAAACCAATTTATAGCACTGAAGAAAGAACTCGGAGAACTTCTCCTTCCAGGTGGCATGACTCTACATAAGTGGTGTTCTAGTGCGAGCAGTGAATCGGACCTCTACCCCTTTCAACTACTGCGAAAAATAGTCAACAGTGAAAACTCTAGGAATGATGTGGAACAATTTTGAAGATGCCTTCTTATTTGATATCTCTACTAGTTCACTACTGAGTTTACCAAAAGACACATTCTGTCTCAGATAGCCAGACTCTTTGATCCTCTCGGACTTCTTGGTCCTGTAATTAGCAAGGTCAAGACATTTCTTCAACGTCTGTGGCTGCTTCAGATCGACTGCAGTCAGAAACTGCCCTCAGACACTGCTCACGAGTGGTCTTCATTCATTGCAAGTCTGAGCTACTTGAAAAACATAAAAATACCAAGAATTGTGCTTCGACCAAATCCCAAGGAAATTCTCCTACACGTGTTTTCCGATGCCTCGGAAAAGACATATGGTGCAGTGATATACTTACAGTCCGTATGTGATTCATCTGATAATAACACCTTTCTTCTTTGCAGTAAATCTAGAGTGGCACCAATTAAAAGTGTCATCATACCGAGATTGGAGTTAGCAGCTTGTCTACTGCCAGCCCAGCTCACAAGAAACGTGCTTAATGCACTGAAATTGAAAATAGAACAAGTCCTTCTCTGGACTAATTCCACTATAGCCTTATCGTGGATTGATACTCCTCCTCATCTTTTAAAAACCTTTGTGAGCAATACAGTAGCTCAGATACAAGAGCTTACTAAGGAGTATCATTGGGTTCACATCACTTCCAAAAATAATCCAGCAGACCTCCTTTCTAGAGGAATAGATGTGATTTTCTTGTGAATAACCAATTTTGGTTTCAAGGACCTGATTCTTTCGATCCCTTGATCTCTGCAGTTGAACTAAACCAGTCTGATAAAAATTATTTATCAGAATTCAGATCTAAGGACTCAGTGTGTTTAACTGTGAAGACTTCTGCTTTATTTGATGATTTAATTTGTATTTCCAATAATTTTCAAAAATTAATACGTATCAGAAGTTTGATTTTCAGATTGATAAATAAATGTAAAAAGAAGTCAAAGGAATGTAGAGCTCCAAGTAAAACAGAACGGCAAAACGCTGAAATTTATATTTTGAGAGAAGTGCAGGTAAAAGAAATTTGGCAATGAAATTCACAGCCTTGAACAGTGTGGTAATGTGACTCCCAATTCTAAGTTAAAGAGTCTTTCTCCCTTTCTTGATTTACAAGGAATCCTGTAGGTTAAGGAACTCAATTCTTCCCTACAACAGTACATATCCCATACTATTGCCTGCCAAGCATAAGGTTACTGATATGATAATTCAGTATTATCATAAAATTCAATTTCATTCAGGGCCTCAAGCATTGTTGTATAACATTAGACAGAAACTTTGGCCATTAAATGGGCGAAATCTACGCAGAAAGATTGTGCACAGTTGTGTAACTTGCTTCAATGCTAATCCTAAAACAAGCAGTCAAAAAATGGAAGACTTACCTGAGGACAGAGTTAATCCTAATTTTGTATTTAACTCTGTTGCAATAGATTTTGCCATTCTACATCAAAACTCAGCTACGCAAGAGGTACCCTCCAACTAAAAAATATGTTTGCATTATTATATGTCTCTCTACGAAAGCAGTTCATCTTGAATTAGTATCTGATCTCTCTTCTGAAGCTCTCATTGCAGCTTTAAAACGATTTATGGCTAGGAGAGGTAAGTGTAGAAAAATACTTTCGGATAATGCTACGAATTTTGTAGGAACTAAAAATGAAATCAATCGTCTTTTTAAATTAATGGAGCAACAAGACGCTTTATTTCAAAACTTTCTATCTGAAGAAGAAATAACCTGGAGCCACATTCCCCCCAGAGCACCTCATCACGGTGGTCTTTGGGAAGTTGGTGTTAAATCATTTAAATTCTACTTTAAACGAGTTGTAAGTAATACTTGTCTCACTTATGAGGAATTTCTATCAATCTTAATTCAAATTGAAGGATTACTCAATTACCCCTTACACCTCTTTCCTCTGAAGTGGAAGATCTAGAAATCTTGACTCCTGGTCATTTCTTAATTGGTCGGACCATTACGGCTATTCCCGAACCATTGATGATAGAATTAAATGATAATCGTCTTAATAGGTGGCAATTATTAACTAAGAAAGTTCAAATAATTTGGAAACATTGGAGTAAAAATTATTTAAATAACTTGCAGCAACGTCACAAATGGATGTTCAAAAAGGACAACATTAAAATTGGTGATATGGTCTTAATTAAAGAAGACAATGTTCCTGTCTCTAATTGGCCCTTAGGTCGCATAGTTAAACTCTATCATGGGAAAGATAATAATATAAGGGTAGTTGATATTAAAACGAAGACAGGAATATTCAAGAGATCTGTTTCCAGATTGTGATTACTTCCAATTGAAAGGTAGTTAAAAAAAATGCCACTATATATTCATTATTCTGTTATCTTGAAATGTGCATTTATGTGAACTATTGTGTGTATAATATTCACTAATTAATAGTATATTATTGAAATGTTCCTTTTAAAAAATTTTTTCTTCTTTTTTATTAGTTGGATATGTATTGTGTTTCATGTTTCATTTGAATATTGCTCATGATTGAACTTATTATTTTAATATTGTTTAATTTGTAAATGATAATTTTCATGCTAAAAATTACTGTTTATTGTAGAATTCTTTTCTTGAAATATGTATATTTCAACGTCGGCCGGGATGTTGACGCCTACGCGTTCTTCCATTCGCCGAGGAGTTTCGCGCCATTTGAGGGTGCAGAGTTTAATGAACTTTAGCTGTCCCCTTTCGTGACCTTGAGGGTGCGAAGTTGACTGGAGTTCATTCTCGTTCGGATCACCTAAGTGAACGGACCCATGTGTCGTATTCCCCCTTGGGAATGAGAATCGTCTCCTCTTAAATGTTACTATTTAAGAATTTATTTAAATTGTGCCTTGATCGTTCATGCTTTTGTTTACAATAAATTTATTTAATTAACAGTCCACTTCTCTTATTTACCCTCTGATCTATCCTCCACAGATAATCAATTTTAGAGAACGCATGAAATGGTTTAAATCTTATTTAATCTCTATATAATGAATGTATATTTGAATTTATTAATGTATTAAACGAGAAATTAATGCTTTAATATGTAGGAACGCATATGCTTTATAAATATTATAACAATTTAATAAACACACGGAAACGTGGTATCACATTCAAAATACCTGTACACATATCTAGAAATAAATATGTGAATCAGACTAATGTAGATAAATGAAATAATAATATTAATCCTCAATTAAGCGTCTATACTAGCGGGAAATGCATCAATACCCTCATAATTTTAATAATTAAGCATGATATAACAATGCATATCAGTGCGGCTTGACCGGTATGTATAATCAGTGCGGAATTTGGATACTTCATAGTATATCAAATAGATTCGTCATATTTCCCGAAATTGCTAGTGATTAACTGACGATTATGAATATAATCACTGAATTTATCGCTTCCCTATATCAAGTGCGCTTCATAGTTGTGTGGACATTCAAAGCAACTTGATAAGAGGGCCAAAGCAATTCAGAATTAGAGAAAGTTATTATTTCTAAAATAGTAAATATTTTAAATGGGAAAGCTCATTTAAATCGGATAGCATTATAATTTTCATGGCAAAAACATCGTGAATATTTGGTTTCTTCTGCAATGAGATGAAAATTCACCGCAAAATATTTCTTTTTTTATATATATATTTTGCTTAAATGTGCAAGTCTTGGTGACAATCTAATAATTTCTAATGCTGATAAATTTACAAATGTACAGATGTTAAAATATGCATAAAAAGTTAAAGAAACATACTTATTAGGTAAAAAATTTAGAAAAGTGTTTAAACTGCATCTTTATTATCGAAACGGTGTTGACAAAACTGACGACTGTAATTGAAAACGGAGTAGCTTGCAGGTTGAAATTAGGGGTTATTACCTTTCAATGAATATTTGCAACTCGTTGATTGTAGCTGGTCTTGAGTTATAAAATGTATGTTTCAAATGACACCTACAAAAAGACTTTCAACTGTGTTCAAAACGGTGACTGTGAGGACTGCGTCTTCATTCTAACCAACTGTTCAGAAGAATTCCACCAAGTAAGACTCTCCAGCGCAAAAACTTATGAAATAATACTCCAAGTTACAGAAAGTACCTCTATTCATACTCTAACATCTATTGAATTCGTGGTATATCTCGTTCCCGCTGTAAGAAGTAAGATTCAATTTATTATTACACTGATAATTGTTTATTCTTTAACTTTGCTATCAGTTAAAATCTGGCAAATTCAGATATTGTACCACTGTCAAGTAAGTATCAATTCTTGATTCATATCTGAATTCATGATGAATGATTAAACCATCATTAATAAAGAAAAACTATAATTGTAATGTAAACATTTTTAATTGTAAAATTGCTTTTTTTAATTTTAATTGAATATAATCAAGAAAGTTCTGGAAGCTAACAAAGTTATACATTTCATTCATTAATTTCAGTTTTGAAACTTTGATGCATGTTGTTAATTTTTTATGCAATAACTACTCAAAATATATGAAGAACAATAATAAACCAAAACGACTGTTACGCTGTTCAGAAAGAACCCAAAACTATATCGTCTCAGGAATTCTAAGCTAAATAAAATTTTAAACACATTAATAATGCATTTAAATTTTTAATTAAATGCTCAGTATTTTTTTTCTTATGAAATTATTGCGACATAATTTCTATATTGTATTGTCTTCAGTACTTTAAGCTTTTAAGGTTTTTTTTTTGGTTCTCCAAATTTTTGGTAAAAATATTTATTTCCCACTTTGTAGAAGAATGAAAATTCGTGTTTAAAAAATGAATTTTATATTTACTACTTTCCAGATTTTGTGTTTTACATATTTCATAATTTATATGGAATTTTTTAATCAACTATTCATCCAACATTTACATTAATTATTTCTTATTTTTCTTACTAAGAATAAATGTTGTAATTCTTTCTTTCTATTTTATAACGTCTTATAATATTCATAATTTTTTATTTAAAAAATACTGTTAGCTTAGAACTAGATTAAATTTCAAAGGCGAAAACAAATATGCCTCACGAATGTATATTTGTTCTGCAAGAACAGCTTAAGTTTGCTTTTGGAAGAACAACATAAGAACAGAATATTTGATTTAGTTTAAATTTTAAATTTGAAGTTAATTAAAAATATTAAGGATAAATAAGTTCTTAAATATTTAAATATGAGGTTGTCATCTGGAACACACAACTGTACAAAATGTTAGAACTCTAACACAGAACAGAACATCACTCAATGCCCCTGTGCCGACAATCATGCACTGAGATCCATAATCAGTTGGATGGGCAAGGCGTGGAAAAAGCAAATGTTATATATATATATATATATATATCAATGCCATTAAAATCAATCAATGTTAGATTTAAATGGAAAGACGAGTTTATCGGTAAAAGCATATAGATGCTCATCAGGAATAAATAAGTGAAATCTATACGAATCGCTAAAAATTAAGGAAGTCATAATGCTTTCTGCGAACATTGTTGGCATAAAGCTGAAAACACTGTCTTCACCCCGAGCATTATGATAGACCAAGAATTCGAATGAATTACCAAATATTAAAAATTATTTTATGTACCTAAAACTGAGGGTTGCAGCCAACGGGAGATACCACAAAGAACTGAACAGAACGCGTTGTATAGAGTCAGGATGTTTGCGAAATACCAAGTTACTTTCTTTTGCGCCGAACTTCTAAGGATGGAGGGGAGCTTCGATTAAAATTATGATACCGATTGAAATAAAGACGAAAGCGATCTACATTGAGGAAACGATGAAAATTAAAAATACGATGATAAAAAAGGGAAAATGGTAACAAAAGGGTGTATTTAAAAATTAGGGAGAAAACGGTAAGTGTTAAATTAGTGTGATCGTTGCGTTTGTGTTTTATATTATTTTATATTATCTTCCACTTTTGTTTATTTTCTCCCTTTAAGAACTCTCGGCATTTTCTTTTCGCTGATTTTTTTCTTTACATTTTGTGAATTATGAAATTGTATGTTGCTTTTACATTTGCTGTTATGATTGTTTCTTATTTATATATATATATATATATGGGAAAAAATGGCAAAACGAAAATATATACAAAATAATTAAAACAGCACAAAAAAGAATACATGCACAGAGCACAAAAGAATATGAAAACGACAAAGGAATATAAGTACAACAACAGATGAACATGCTTTACATAGAACATAAATGGATACCTAGCATAACAAAGAAAAACACAATACATACAAAAATGTTCAGAAAAAATGTAATGATAATGATTTGCAAAAGGAATGTCAATGGTCTAACTAAACTGATGAAGTTAAAAATTGATTGTCTTCTTATCAAGAAGCTTGAAGAGCCTGCTCATGAAAATGGCGAATAATATTATGAATTTTTGTTCTTGAAAGTGGGGTGTCTGAAAACCTCTTGAACCAAGCTTGCTGGGATTCCAGTTTGGGCTTCCTCATATGTCAAGAATATGTAAGAATGCACTCTGCAGCTTAGTGAATATTGGAGCTTATTTCTTCACAGCTTCAGTTCGGTGTGTTGGTGAAGTTGAACCTATTAAAGTATTCAGCGAATGATCCATGACCAGAAGATTACATCCTCCCTTTTCCATTTAGCCCAGTCGGTGCTGACATTGGAAAAGGTGTTATGTATGGATCCGCCTGTATTGTCGTTGTCCCATTGGAATTGCCAGTCGTCAAGCATAATTTTCCTAAGGGAAGATTTCAGAAAAGCGGCTAAAAATATATTACAGTATTGTATCTTTCAAAAATTAAAAATTCATTTTAAATAAAATCTTATGAAAATAAACGAAGTTTAAGCATTTTTAATTATTATGTAAGGACAAAACTACCATTTGCTCTAGGAAAATTTCAAAAAATATATTTCCCTTTTCTCCTATTTTCTAAAAAGATTAGTTTGATACCTCATGTGCTTCGTAAACATTTGTGAAATGTTAACGTATTAAAATAGTAAAATTTACAGATGTCTTAAAAATTTTTAAGGCATTTTGTAGCACTGTTATTTCTCTTAAATCTGTTGTCCTATACTTCTGATTCTTTCGATAATTCTTATCTCTATCGCAAATTAAGGTTTATTTCAAGTTAAACATCTTACCAGTCGTTTCAACTAACAAATATTGGGATCTTTAACTACGTCAGGAATTGGGTAGTCAACTTTTCGCTCAAATGATATCCTGTGGTGTCCTTTCCTCCGCGAATCATCAGACATGTCACTATATTGCGGGAAATGCACGGGCCTTAATACGACAAAAACACACAAGGAAGTTTATACCGTAACTAGAAGACGTGCGCCCGACTAGACGGGCTGTTATGCTGCCAACACTACCTCAGATCTAATTATCACAGATTTACTAACGAAAGTTGTTGTAGAAAGTCCCATGCACATTAGCAGAGTGCTTAAGAAATAAAAAAAATTATAATTTATAGTACATTTTAGATGTAAATAAAAAGCAACATTAAAAGTAAGAAATAAAGGCCCTGAATTCTATCAATTCAAAACTTCATTATGAGCAACATTCTTTGTGGAATATCTGTTGTCGTTTAACAATACTCCTTGTTGTGTGAATTCTTTCATTTGGTCTTTAACATAGTTGGGATTCCGGCATCTTGATAACGCAGCCTAAAGAATCAGCATTATTGAAAAGGAAGTTAAACTTCTGAATGCAGTGCACTGGCCTTTACTAGAATCCGCCATGAATAAGTAACGGTTAGATGAAGTGAAATTTACGGTCCGATAACTATCGCCGATATGTCCGTCAATTTATATCTAAAAGAAAACGGCAACGTATGTAACAATCAATAGCGCAGTTGTAGATACACTGCACTTCAAACACGACGTTGTGAGCTCGTTCATCGCTTAATTTAATTTTGCCCAAAAAACACTGTCTGAGTTGTTTGACACGCAAAGATTGAAATTATGTTTTAAGTGTCGAAGAATGGCGCAGACCAAAGGAGCGGGGGTATTTCTAACTCCACCCTGCGTTACAGATATCTCTGGGTTTTTATATTATAGATAGAAGTTATAATTAACCCATTTGTTGCTTTAAATAGTTCTATGTTACTTTTTGCTTCGTGCCTATAGTAACTCGTATAGCCATTCAAGCATCTTCTTGAGATCTGCCATGAGTAGATTTTAATGAACAGTTCGTAAGGATATCTTCTGAAACTAAATGTACAGTCGGACGACAGCTTTGTTATTACATGGGCCCTTAAATTGTCATTTCTTACCTCACTTTCAAACTATTAAATGCAAGGGAGAAATTCGCGCCTCGTCTAATTTCATTTGGATTTTCTTCTGTCCTAATTTATCGACAATAAGATTTATATGATCCTTGCGAGTAAATGTAAACTAGGCTTGGGTTGATACACGTTTTTGCCGTATCAGATACATGTGGATACTGATACTCGTTTGTACCCGATACATTTACTTGATACTTTTGTATCTGATACAGCCAGTAACTGATCCATTCCCCTTTGAAACGGAACTTTGGCAATTGGGTACAGATACGAGTCTTTCAAGTTGCGATGACTTGTCGTCTTCGGAAGAGGTATTTCTGATGATGCCCAGATGGCTTCTGTTTTGACAGCTATTAGACGGATGGGAGGTGAAAGAGGGAGGAAAGTATTTATTGATAAAGCTGTTTCGCTCAAAAGCTCGCCCCGAGCCGCGTCCTTTTATTTTATTCGATCAATGTAATTTCTTTATTTCAGATGTTAGCAACGATTAGTGTTAGAGATGGCGGTCAAAACACCCATTTTTGGTTATTTCAATTCCTAATTAACCTGGACCAATGTTTAGGGTTGAGATTTTTTTAAAGCTCTTTCGGTGATTTCCACTAAAGGGGATAATGAAGCTTCCTGTAATATACACGCCTCCCAAAATTTCCTTAGTGGTCTCATCGAAGGGATTTAAATATCCAATATTTCAGACACCTATTAAATGACCGCACCAGAAATAATTCTTTGTGCATTTTTAATGGTGGAATAGGCTGGGACTTCAGCAATTTAATGAAAATGACATTTATACTCAAATAACCTGTGGTACGTTACAGAACTCGGGACGTTATAGGTCAATCAACTCAAATAAACTTCAGCGTTTAGGAGGTGTGTATTATTTGTGCCGATTGAACTAAAAGTATTGCATTTCAACGATCACCATAAAAACGAAACTTTGCCTATGACTTTACTATTTAATACAGTGTTGCTAATATATTATTTAACTAATTAAATAAACTTATTTTAATTGTAAAAATACTAATTCAGATTTTTTCTAAAAACCACCGCCCACTGATTAGTAGTGACCTGAATTCTTTAATTTACCCCATTTACAAAACTAATTTGGCCGTTTTTTTAATCCGGGTTTTGAGGGTTTAAAAAAATCGGGTTATAAGCAGGACAAAATTTACCGAAAAACTGGCTAATCGAAAAAAAAAAATAACGCGATTTTCGGTTTTAACCGGTAAGTTTTTCCCATCCCTAATCAACCCCTCCTAAATACAATATTTAGAAGGGGTTGCTCTAGTTTTTGTGTTTTAGTGTATTTTTGAGAGGGGTTAAAAAATAGAAACAAGAAAGAAATCCGTTTTGGGAAACTTTTTCACTTTAAACGTTCGTCTTACAGTGTGTAGTATTTGCCTTAATAATTTTATTTACAAGTCATAATAGTTCAGTTATATTAACGTTCCGTTTTGAAGCAACACGAGGTCTATATTCGTACGGACATCGTAATTTTGAACATCAGTCAGATGACGAGGACGACACCTGAGCTGGGACCCCTTCTTCAGACTTCCGTACCACACCAACGGGATGACGTTTGGCCCCCTAGTATTATTTTACGTGCAAAAGGCCAATTACACGACGGATCTTCAGCGGAATCGGGTTTCGAACCTGGAACCCTCCGGCCCTTAAGTCGAGACCTTACCAACTAGGCCATCGCGGCCTTTTCACAAGCCATCAGAAACCAACTTAAAAAAATAATATTTGCAAAGAAAGCATCTAACTGTTTTACAATGCCCACCTGGACATCTCTGTTCATATGCCATACGTCCTATGGCTAATGAGTTTCCATCTGTTGCAAATTGCAATGACGACGATCCTCTGATAAAGTAATATATATATATATATATATCAATGTCATGAAAATCAATCAATGTTGAAATTAAATGGAAAGACTGTTATATATATAAATATATAGTTTTTTTAAACAATAAATATTTATTTTTTATTTTTTTCTCTCTCTACTTTTTCGTAGTTGTACCCATATGTTCTCAAAGTTATTGTTTTGTTAATAAACCTACTTTCTTAATATAAAAGAAATTTCGTGTTTTTTTTATTTCAAATTTGGCGAATTAAATCTCTATCCTACTAATAGATATTAGCTTTAAAGACTAGCATTTCTATATGTACCCAAATTGCTTGTTATCTATAGCTTTGGTGGTTAATTTTGTACTTTATTTTTTAAAACGTTATTAAAAAGAAAGTATTTTCATAAAGCATAAAATTATGATAACAAGAGTGTAACTTTCATCACTTTTGTTTTTAAGTATTTCATCGTATATTTAAATTTAAAGAATATAATTTTTTTTCTTTAAGTAGAGAGAGAGAGATTTTTTTTAATCGCTATATTCTAAAAATATTCATGTTTAAAGTTTAATTTTTATGTTCAATTC
Organism: Araneus ventricosus; assembly: GCA_013235015.1. NCBI lineage: Eukaryota > Metazoa > Arthropoda > Arachnida > Araneae > Araneidae > Araneus > Araneus ventricosus. The sequence goes on from BGPR01000066.1 coordinate 1,141,580, forward strand.
ATTTTGCTAACAACAATTCTGTTTGAGTTACTTATTTGCTTCAAATATAAAAAAAAATGTTGAAAGCAAAATATATTTGTTTATTCGTAGAAAGTCCCATCAATCTGGTATACTTTAAAACATTGCAAGGAAAGGCAAAAATCTAAAGCAAGCCTAATAGCGTCGTCGCCAAGGCAGCAATAATAGATCTGGGTGACACTGCTTAGAAATCCTCGCCTTTCAATCCACTGTGCCTATAACAACAAATATTTTCCTTTTCTCTCCCCCACCCACCCGTCTAGCACTTCAAAACCAAGGCCATCTGCACGCATCATCATTAGCTCTACCGAAAACGCGAAGCACTCACAACGAGGAACAGATTCAAGCTGATATTTTTTTTATCAAGTTCATACAGTATCATTGGACCGAAAACGAACAAGGTCGTTATCAATCGAGTAGGAGAAGTGATACCGAGTACCTGGTACTTTTGGTCTGTATCAGTTTCGCGTACCTGATACAAAATATCAAGTTGATCAGTATCACCCAACCCTAATGTAAACTTCAATATCATCGAAAAGATTCTTTTCAGAAGCTCGAAAATATCTTTGCGCACTGCGCTCCGGTAGATTTAGAATTTCATTCTTAGTTTTCTGTGTTGGATGGATGAAACCAGCTCTGCATATCTGTCAAATCATGGTGAATATCTTATGTATTTCAGGAGGTCTTCCTTTGAAAAATTTACTTGATCTTATAGAATTCTCGAAATACTAGAGAATCTTGTCTGACTCTCGTTATAGTTGCCCCTCAGTTTTAATAAAAATTTTGGAAATGATGTTTCCGTTAAAAAAAATGCTACAGTTGAAAGAAAGATGTCAAAATACTAAAATTGAATGCGAAATTGAAACCAGGAATTTGTTGAAACAATTATTCAGAAATTTCTCATAGAAATATATTATGTAAGGTACCATTTTGCTTGTATTCTGTTTCCGTTCTTTCATTTTGATTCTTCTTTATTCTTCTTTCTTTACTTTTTTAGAATTCTCATCTTCGAAAGACATCAATCACCAAAGACCATTATTATAGAAAACGGATAAATCTTTAAAAATAATCTGAATCATTTGAAATTCAATTCAATCTTTGAATGCTCAAACCATATTCGGAAACAGCTGAGTTATTGGTGACAGAATTGGTTCTCCATTGAAATTCCGAATTGATTTGTCCAGAGCGATTTGTTGTGCAACAGTTGACGGGTCGGGAACATCCGACTGAGACATGATTGAAGGGTAAAAGTTGGTAAATTGAAGCGTGGTCTGAGTCTAGGAAATTGCTTACAATGTTATGAATTTAATGAGTAAATTTTTTTGAGAAGTTTAATTTAAGATCTCATAATGTAAAAGATTTTATGAATACTCAAACGAAAAACTCCTTTTATAGATGTGTATTGAATCAATTTATCGTGTAACAACAAACTCATAATCTATTAAAGGAAGTCATAAATAATAAAAAAAATCTGCAACAAAAGGATATATTTAGAAATTGTGGGAAGGTATTAAATATTTCGAATAATGAGTTTAGCAGCCCAAATTGTGAGTAAGTAAAGGGATTCTAGACACATTGTTTCAATTTTTTTACTATTTGCGATTATTTTCTTAACAATAGAAATAACAAAATCGTGTTTTCCAGGCTGGTTTGAGGTGTTTTAGTGCAACACAGTGGAGAGATAATTTTCAAAAGTTAAATGACTTCAAAAACTTTTTCTGATATTTAAAGAAAGGGTCAAGAGAAACCGGTGTGTGTACTAGTCGCGATTGAACATAAAATTTTCTGAGATATCCCAACATTGTTCTTTAAGATTTTGAATAAGAAATTTTATATATGTATTAGTGATTATTGTCTATTTTCATGCTGTCTCTTTCTTTCTTATAGTTTTTTATAATATTTAGGTTGTGCTAACTCCTTCTGTTTTTTCTCAACATTTAAGTTCATGGATGGTTTGAGCCGTTAGAAGCTGATTAACATGATGACTAGTTTAAGCTGGATTGGCCACTTTAATTGTTGAAAATTCAAAGACAAGGATTGCCTTTTTTTCAGCAATTGTTATATTTATAACAATACTATATTTTAAAAGTCTTAAATGTGATTGTTATCCTAAGTTTATATTGGCATGTATTAGTATTCATATTTTATTTGAGTTTTAAATAATTTAGTATAATAGTTAAAATTGAGTTTTTGAAAAAAATACAAATTGATTTTGTTTCCTTTTGAAATACACACACACTATCAAACACACAATATATATATATATATATATATATATATATATATATATATATTATGGAATTAACATGAGTCGTACGTTGTTTTCACATGTTCTCTAAATTTAAATGATCTCTTTCATGTGCAGCAGTATATGCGGGCGACAGTTCAATATTAGTCAACTAGTTATTTCCTGCTAAAACATCACGATATTCATTTAATGAATAGATATAAATCTTGTTCTTTTCTTTTTTATCCTTCAACACCGTCACAGCAAATTTTGTATGCATTTCAAATCTTCACATAGGTTGTACTGTTTGCTACTTATGGGAGTATATAGATGATGCCCATTTAGTCCCCCTTACTTCCCCTTAAGTTTAGAACAGCTGCACAATTTTACCTAACAAATAAAATGATGCGGTTTATGTTTGCTGTCTGAGTCAGAATATCATCAAGTTGATTTTTTGTATACAAGTCAATGATTCAACTTAGTCGCGATAGAATTTATTTTTCTCTCCTATATCTATTTCCAGTTTTCAGATAGAAACTTCCGAAGTTATCGATGGCGCTGTAAACCGTCTATGCAAGCGAATAAATCACTTTACTATACTACTAGACATCACTTTCATGGATATCTGCCCACCGTTCTGACAATAGAGTGGGTGTATAAGAGGGACATAGGTACGCATTCGATATATAAATCGACGATGGATTATATAATTTACTTATACTGAATCTACAAAATTTAGGTTGGTCATTTCTCCTCATTATCAAACATTGGCACATATGCAACGATTTCCTATATATGCCCATAAATGTTAAAACCAATTTTACCACCCGCTTATTCAATTGACATTCCTCCTTCCGGCCTAGAAGATTCAGTTGGCTTAGCATTGCAGAATGTATCGGATCCCTAAACAAAATTTGTGTACTTAGAATAAATTGAGATCCAGTATTTCCCGAATCCGTTGCGCAGCAGAACGCGCTTCAAAGTCGAAAGTCACTTTTACAAGTTGCTGGGATAAGCGATAGCCAGGAAGTAAATAAATTTACCCTTGAAGGCAGAGGGAAATTGTGTCACTTACATTCATTTCTGGCAACATGGTTGATGTTGTGGAATTCGATTCCAATTTGCATCTTCTGGCTCTCTGACGATCATCGATTGAATAGGTGACAATGGGACAAATTAATGCTATAGAGGAAATCAAGTTCGATGAGAAGAAGATTTTACAGGTTATTTCGCTTGAAAACCAAATAACATTTAAAATAAGATTCCGATGATAAATATCGTTATGGGTGAATCTTTCGTGCTTTGTTTATTTGCAATTGTGAATCCTAACCAACCAAGCTTCCGGTGTAATGCTGCCGTATGGGAATCTCAAAATTTAACATTCAGTGAAGATGTTAATTAATGTTTAAAGTAGAGTTTTAATGATAGGTTTAAGGATACTAATTTATTTTCTTATATTTGAGCTCTCAATAGTTTACTTAAACCTCTAAGCGTTTTAAGCATTTTTCCGTTTCTTTACATTAGCCAAAGAGGGACATACAATTCATCTCTTCTGGATAATTTCTTAAATAACATTGATAAAATTCTTAATATTTCACTAGACTTTATTAAACGCAATCAATCAATTATTCACATTAGACAAATTTTAGAGTTTTAAGCTATTAGGGGAACGATCGGCAAGACGACGGAGTCTAAGATGACGATTAGATTTTTCTTTAAAATGCATCAATACACAATAGTTCTTACATATGATAACTCCTTTACACTGTCTGTAATTATGTATAAGATTCTCCTATTTTGTACCGTTTAGAGATAAGAACGCTAATTCTGCAGTTTTGCCACTAGATGGTATTGGTAACATGTGCCATAGACGTATAAACCATGCAATTTCGGCGTTATATACTTTCTGATTACGATCATAAATAAACTCACATAAAAGGCGGTAAAAAATACCATTTTCTTTTCAAAATTTAACAGAAGAAACAATTTCCTCCGTCTGCTTTATTTTAATTGTTTCAACGGTTTATTGTTTTTGTCTGAAACTGATTCTCACTGGAAGCAAAGCTACGATTAACTCATCGATTTCGTAATCATTTCGAATAATGAGGCAATTCTCAAATAATGAGAAAGTGGCAAAGCTATTGGAAAAAAAAACTTTTCAAAAGTTTATTTATTTATTTTGTTAAGCCTTTTAGTTTACGAACTTCAAAAAAACTCTACATAATATTTTGTGCTTACGTAATTTATTATATAAAACATAAATTGTTCGAATAAATGAATTCGGAAACATTTGCGAAGAACGCTAACTTTTGGGTCAACTGCTAAATTGTGTAATAAAATTAATAAAAGCGAATAATTACAACAGAATAAATAATGCTAATACACGTTCGAGAAGAAATTTAAAACTCTGAAATTATTCGTCGTGAAAGGGTAAAACTGAATATGCAAAAGTGTCAATGAGGGTCTAAATTGAGTATAATCCAACGTTATTTGAATCGATTGATGTTTTGAGAAGTTTTTTAAAATTTTAAGGAGAGGAAAGAATGGCCAAACAAAAAACGAAATTAGGTTCAAGATATTCTAATGTTTCGTAGAAAATGAACGTATTGACGACAACTAAATATTAATAAATTTGAAAAAATTCAATTTAAATTTCGCAGAAGTTCCTTTAATCTTAAATGGTATAAACGTTTCAGAATTTTAGGGTATAATTTTAAGCGGCATATCAATTAAATTTACAAAAAATCCAGAATTTATTTATTTGTGAGTAAATTTAAATTTAAAGACATAAATTAGAATTTTAAAGTTATTCGTTTTAATTAAAAGTCAAAATTAAAACAGAAAACAATTTCAGGGGAAAATAATTAGAAGCCAGGAATATCAAGGAAACTCAAATTCTAAAATCAATTCATTTAGAGTAAATTGAATTCAAAAGAATCGAAATAAACTATAAATTTATTCCTTTTTAAAAATTAAAGATTTAAAAAAGAAATCAGCTAATCGATTATCAATTTGAATAAATGAATAAAATAAAATTTATTTTTTTTTGTAAATAATTAAATTTCAAAGGTACTGGTTTTAATAAAATTCAGATTTAAAAAAACAGGAAAAAGATTATAAAGCCAAAAAATATCAATTAAACTAGAAAAATTTAAAATTTGCTTATTTGTAAATAAATTTAATTTAAACTAAAGAAAACAGAATAAATATAAAATTTATTTGTTTTAAGCAAAATTGAGATTATAAAATTAACTGTGAAAACAGGTGCAAATGAATAGTCCTATTGAGGATAATTGAAGATCCTCTTTGGGATAGTTTGAGAGGTCAAAAGAATGGTGTTCTTCTGGAATGGATTTTATAGATTTTCCGATATCATCAATTTTCTAGTCATAATCGTTCTCGCCAAT
>BGPR01000066.1:1151860-1192272 GCA_013235015.1 Araneus ventricosus
TCGATTGAAAGTAGTTTCTGTAGGTGGAAAAATTTTAATACTCACTTGTCTCACGCGTATGTTTTCAAAGAAAGAATTTCACTTATGTAGTTTGACTTTCTGATAAGAGACAGGAAGTTAAAATATTTGGAACAAAAATCAGAGTGAGTTTTAATAGAGATCTGAGATCAGTCAAAACTATACAAGAAGATGTATGGTTCCAATGAAAGCTGTAGACTGTGTAAAGGGATCGCTTGAAGTCTGAAATAATTGGGTATTAAACTGAAAAATATTCTTATGTATATACAATCGTTCTTGAGAAGAAAGAAAATATCTGCCTTTATTACTTTTTTGAAATAAGAAGATTTATTTTCACCCTTTGAGCAATAATGCAACTGAACGAAGCAGACTGTCGTCATAGTATCAGTGGGCAATCTTAAATTTATTTTTGTATTTCTCGGGATTTAGAACTGGTGCACTTTAAATAACGAAACGGATTAACTAGTAGTTCTATGATCAGTAGACCTAGCACCACCCCAAAAAAATCTAAGATTTTCTCTTCATCGCATTTTTTAAAAAGCTTAACAAATGTTATTCATTGTGAAGACAGCATTGTTTTCAGAGAGACCGAATAGCATAATTTGACTCTTCAGGAGATACCCTGGTGTACAAAAGTTTAGCACAATTCTTATGGTGCCACAAATTGGAGGTTAATATGGATGAATAGTTCACAATCTTCTGAATTAGCAAAACATCTCCAACTCTTTTACTTCGCTTATCTTTAGGCAGCATATCGAAGTATTTTGAAGAAGATGACACCAAAAATTTATGGAGAAAAATTGGACCCTTAAATTGGTTATTTAAAAAATATCATCGAGAAAATTTCACTATTAAATAGGCATCAAATTAAAATATTTTTCCCAAATCACTTCGTTCGAACTAAGAACAGGGAACTCAAAATACCTTGGCAATAAATATTTCAATTTGGCAAAGAAATATACATAAGCGAAAAGTTGTCGTTGCTTTGAAGATCAGATGATTTATAAGGCAGGCGAAATTTATCTTAGCGAGATCGCATTTCTTGGCGAGAAGCGACTGATACTTCCATTTAGGTTTAAAAATTACAAGCGACTTTTTAAAGTTTTTGAAATAGGTTACTGCGCAATATAGGATAAAAAAGAAATGGTTTGGATGGTAGATGAGTTTAAATATAAATTTAGAACTAAAAGATAGCCAAAGATTATAAAATTAGGTAACATTTATTTAGGGAAAAGCGGATAACGATACACAGCGATACATAGCCATAAGAGAACTGTGTTTATTTACAACTCTGATGTCATTATTTTAATTTTTGCTTGCCACTGTTACTGTTTTATTACCAATTAATATAATAATTATATATAATTAAAATAATTATTTTATTACCGAATTAAAATAAATGGAAATAAAACATATACACCGTTTTCTATTGCTTCAAGAAATATTTCTGCAGAATTTAAAGAAAATCGAACAATGTATTTGGTCGTAATCGCGTAACAAACACACAGACAGACATGTGCAAAATGATGGACTTAAAACATAGCCTGTCAATTTTCAGGAATTTCAAACGCTAGTTTTTGTTCTTTTGCTATGTTTCTCTATCATCATTGTCATTTTTTGTCATCGGTTCTGCATTTCTTCTTGCTATATGTATACTGGTTAACTAGTTATGAACAGCAAAATTGATGTTAAAAGCGGTCTTCTTAGAAAAAGTCCCCTTCTAACATCATACGGAAATTTTGATGTTTTACTACAACATAGCTGTGAATGTCAGAGTTTCCGGTTTTACACCAAACAATGCAATTACTTCATGAAATTGAAGACGCAAAAAATACCCTTTTAAAATCGAACGGTTCATTTATCACGTTACCGGACTTCAATACGATGGAATTCAACTTCATTGCGATGATTCAGTCAAATTTAGAAGACACATTATTGGATTTAGTTTTATATAGCCTTGATAATTTTGAAGTTATTTTGTAATTTAAGGTAATGGCTAATTGGTTCATGAAGTATTTTCATTTTGCTCTGTCATTTTTTCTACTGTTGTCGAATATGTTAGATTTTTTAAAATGTGGAGACAATAAATCAGGTCAGTATTCATTAAATCTAGTGAACTAATTTCAATTCATGGGCTTTAAAACTCAGCTTCATCTACATTTTTACTTTATCGTTTACGAAGTATTTTACATAGAGAAATTGCTGTTATTTAACTTCTGTTTCGCTCGGTCCCATAGGTCGCCGGATTTCTCTTCTATGCTGAACTCATAAAGAAAAAAACACTCACTCAGAAGCGGACTGTATTTCATCATTTTATTCACCGCATCACAACAATCTCGCCCGCTGTTCTGGCGCGCGCGCACGCACTTATATAAACACACAAGATTCAAATTCTCATCTCCATACTTCAATCACATCGCTTCAATTCAATTTCACATTAGTGTAGGTGGCGCGGCGTCAGCGCATGCGAACGTAAACGACTTCAGTAATTTGAGGAATGTCCACATTTCAGATCTTTCTAAATCCGAAAAAAAGGGGAGTTACGTCTGACTGTCTCTGAACACGATAGCTCGAATAAGACATTAGTTAGGCGGATGAAACTGGATGTGTGTTTATGCACCCAATTTATAGATCTGTGCCAATTTTTGAACAAAATCTGTTTTCTGAAAATCCTCCTGTCTGTTCTCCAGTGTGTCTGTCAAGTCAATAATTTAAACCTTTAAGAATTAAACCTCTTTCCTCTCCGTTAAATGATAAGCATCTAATCGCTCCAAACCGTCCGCACCAAAAATAGTGTTAAACAAAGTATTGCAGTAAGGGAATTTGGCATATGGTTTTTATAGCCAGAAATGAAGGTCTGTATTCAGTTTTGGTCTAAATTCAATTTTGGTCAGTTAACATGAATGCAAGACTAAACAAAGTTTACAGATTCGATAAATGAAATTTGGCATTATTCTTGTAGATTAGTATTAAAGGTTTGGATGAAGCCTTTAACGGGAATGGGTGTAAAATGTATACTCCATTCATTTCAATGTACGACGAAGCAAAAGACAAAATTTGCTTTATTTTGTAGGTATACGAAAAATTCGAGGTAAGGGCTTTCTCCCTGGTTACATTTGGAATATATATATATTACAAGTTTATAATTTACATATATCTGGTATGGTACTCATTATATACGGTGGTCATAAATTATTGGCCCCATTTCAAAAATAATTGAAAAAACTTAGAAAGTTACAAATACGTGTTTTTTTTAAATGAGAGTGCATTTTAAGAATTTTTTCGGATAAGTAATGCGCCGTTACGGTGGTCAAGTGTGTCGTAAATTATTAGACATCTCCCATTTTTGAGAGCCATTATCTGCGAAACTATTAAAGCTAGAAGAAAATACCATGTATTTGTAGGGAATTCTTCGTTCTTTTATTTGTTAAATGAATTATTATTCGAAAACTGAATAGTTTTTGAGACATTCATGAAAAAATAAAAAAGGAAACCAGGAAACGCGCATTGGCTTCTGCTGATCGGTAGCCATTGCATATGAAAATCTCATGCAGAAGCAAATTTAGAACGCCTGGTACGCCACTTATATGAAAAAAAAATTCATTTGCTCTCACATTTAAAAAAAAACACGCAGTTGTAACATTATTAGTTATTTTTTATCAATTTTTTAAAAGGTTCAATAATTCATGGCCATCCTGTATTTAGAAATTACGTAGGATTATGAAGGATGATTGTCCGCTGGACACACGTTCCGACAGAATTTCTGCCCGCATTCATCTGAGATCTCATGTATAGTTTACCGTTATGATTAGGAACAAATCCACAGTAATCCCAGAATTCCCTCGCACATTTTCACAGCTGTCACTAACCACATCAGGTCGTCTGATTACTAGTATCCAGCTGCTGGAAATGTAATTAGCATACTTTCCTAGAAACGGGTGTTCGCCGAATGACTACGCTACACTCTTTATAAAAGAAAAAAATCAATGTTCTCTATGATTGAGATGATGACTATGGCTAGAGTGGGCAATTTTAATAAATATATTTTTGTTAAGACAAATTGTGTATATAGTGATCCTGTCACAACACGAAATCTTTCGATTTCGAGAGGACAAGCTGGCCTAATGGTAAGAGCTTAGCTTCGGAACGGGAAGGCTCTAGATTTGAAAACCGATTCCATCGATGCGGGTTAAGGGGTTGTCCTTCTCATCTGCAAAATAGGGCAAGTGCAAGGAATTTGAAAATCCAGAATGATAATGGGATTTCTGATGTGAAAATGATAACGGAGAACTTTTTCATGGAAAAATATTGAGATTTTGAAATAAATTCCTTTTTAACCCGTCAGGAAGGGTGGGGTCAAAAATACCCCACCCTTTCTCTTTTGTTAAAAAAAATTCTAAACACCTTCCCTTGTTACTTCCTGTAACTTCATAGGGGAGATAGGAGAAGATGATTAGAAGGTCAAAATCGGTGAAACGGAGTTTCACACTTTTTACTGGGGGCGTTGGGGTCAAATTAACTCGTGCGTGTGCTAATGTTTCAGGTTAATTTAACGTTATGGCCATGGAAGCGTACGAACGAGCTCAAATGAGAAGAAAAGAATACAAAAAAGGAGTAAAAAAGGAGATAAGTTCAACTTTCCTTTCTCTTATCAAAAATCGCATTTGTGTCTTAAATACAAGTTATTTTTACAAAAAAATGTTCTTATACTTTGATCATATTTTATTTTTGTATAAATTGCCAATAAAATAAAGAGTAAATGTTTAACAATTTGGAGTCAAAATGACCCGCGCGTGTGCTAATGTTCCAAAAAGAGGGTGCGTGTGCTGAAGGGTTAAAATAACATAAATAAACATCATAAACTCCATAGCTGCACCGTCCAATTCACGAAGACGAAAGTTCTGGTTAGTTAGAAAATGTGCGGCTAAATAGCGTTGATAAAGCGCACCTTCGCAATGCACACTCGTATCTTTAGGCTCGTTTATCTCTAGATTGTCGATTCACCATAAAGTCTATGATGCTTTGATTTTTCTCCTAAATTAAATTTTAATCAAACAAAGTGATTTGCCATATACTGAGTACATTACTTCAGAAATCAGTAAAATATTCATTCCTATACTTTAGTAGGCTTTGTATTTGTTGAGAAAAAGGGATATTGACAACATGAATAATATATAGGATTTTTGTAAATGAGAGTCTTAATTATTATTCATCATTACTTTTACAAATCATCAGATTTACTGCAGAACTGAAACGACTTAAACACAGCGACGATCATTTATTCAACATGGAAGAAACTGAATATTCGTATGTTTGCTGCAAGATGCTATGGCAAATAGCATCTCCACAGCAGTAATTTCATTACTAATCAGAAAAAAGGGAGACTCTCCAACAACTACATAAATACAGCCTAATTGAAATTAGTACCGTGGGCGGAGGTTTGAACTGCGATATAAGCGAAAGTACTTGAATCATTGATGCAGTTTATAATAGGATTAAGTTTTCAGCTCTGCAGGCGTCTCTGCATCGGATTAATTCACTCAAAATTATTCCTTTATTTACGAGAAAGATCTAAAGTCTTTTAAATGAAATATAAATTATGCATGATATTGATGGACTTTATTTCTGAAGCAAAAGCGAATTAGTTAAAGGAAAGAACTGAATTTTTTAATAGCAATTAAGTGATTAAATGATGAGTTAAGTTATTAATACATTTCCAATGATGGTCATGAAAGTTTAGGCTTCGAAGTGTTATGAAAAATAAGCATTGTGGCTTATACTGCGGGGACTTTCAGAAAAAAATTAGAATATCTTTGACACATGCACAGAATAATTAATATTCTGTTTCAATACGGAATGTAAGATCGAACCACTCTTTATTAAATTCATATCAATCATTTTATATATATTAAGATATAGAATTATGTCTGTGAATGTGACTTTTAAATAGAGAATGTAATCACTCACCTACCAAAAGCACTTTGAGCCCACATCTTTCGAAACTTCCACACCACACTAATGGGAGGAGGGTTTGCCTCTACTTATGATTTAGCGAACAGAATGTCCCAAACACGACGGATCTTTAATGGAATCGGGGTTCGAACCTTAAATCCTCCGGCCCCGAAGCCGAGACTTTACCAATAGGCCACCGCGGCCTCTTTGACCTGTTAGAATAATTAACAGGCCTATTATTTCTAATAAGACACATTTAGAGGAATGCCAAAAATTAGCCTTAAAACTGTCCCGGAATTCCGATAATTTACGATTCATTTCGAAGCCCACAACAAAACAAGCAGAACGAAAAGAATGGTCGCGCTAAAATCTGTTCTTCGATACCTTTGACATCTACATCGTGCGACGAAGGCACATTTTATCTCTATGAATGAAATACAGTTCCATCTTGAGCACACTGACACCAATTCCAGACCACGTTTTTTAATACCAAAGCTGTCTATTGAGGTAGTTCGAAAGCGTTGCTGCAAAAATGGTGTTGACACTGCAGCCACGCATCCTTAATACCATTTGCATAATCAGAAAGATTATGCAAAAGATTGCAAAGAAGAATTGTCATGGATTGCTGCCCAGCGGTAGTCAGATATGGGAGAAAGAGACATAACCAACATTTTTAACACATTCATATATGACATAACCGAAATTTTTAAAACATTCATATACGACATAAACCGAAATTTTTAACACATTCATATACGACATAAACCGAAATTTTTAACGCATTCATATATGACATAAACCGAAATTTTTAACACATTCAATGAAGAGTGGGGAGTCTCGGAAAGAATCACCCATACCTTACTTTAGACATGAGATCGATGGAGGATTGTTAATTAAAACATTATGTTATCCAGAAAGTCTTTATTGTGACATATATGATTTAATATAATTAACCAAAAGCGAGCAAGTGTTCAGTTAAAGATAAGAAGTTACTGTGTAAGTTAGCGAGTTCTCGGTTCCCTTGGCCGTGCAATAACTTTGCCTTAGCAGATTAAGGACCCGTTGCCGATAATGAAATGTAGATTCTTATGAGGGCTCCATACATAAGATACTTGTAATGGGGTTCGATTTTCCATTTTTTTGGAGCAGCAGTGTTGCGGAGATATTTTAAGTCCTCTCTATCGTAATGCCCTTGAAATATTTTTGTAATTATGCCGGATGTCCACTTCAAGAAGCGGGGATTTTCTAATGGTTACTCGTTTATTAATGTAATCGAGTAAAATTAGAAAAGGGAAATGATTACATTAGCATAATTTTAGGACAAACTTTTCCATTTTGAGCCTTGATTAGATGATAAAGACCGAGCGGATTTTCCCAGAAGGCATTTCATTAGACACTTCTATATTGAAGATTTCTTCTCCATTGATGCAGTTTAGAAATTTTCCGAGAATTAAATTTCAAAGCTTAAGGTTCATGTGCAATAAACAATCAACTCATAGAAGATTGCAAATGTCAAAGCTCTTTAAAATTTAAGATAGTTCAGGAAGTGAGTGAACAATTAGAATACTTATCTTCGTTTCCTTCCGGTTAAAACTTGTTTACTGTCCCTTGGAGGATGCAGCGAATTTCCATCGTTATTATTCTAATATATGGTAAAACAAGGTATCGAATTAGAGCATAGTAATTTTAAACCTCGATCATATGACAATTACTACAGCGAGTCTGGTTTTCCCAGAATAAAGATATCTTTTCGTCAACACTGATGCAGTTTAAAAATTTTCTGAGAATTAATTTCAAAGGTTAAGGTTTATGTGAAGTAAACAATCAACTGATAGAAGAGAGGAATGTCAACACGCTTTAAAAATTTAAGATAGTTCAAGGAAGTGAATGAACAATTAGAATACATATCATGGTTTTTCACTTTCTCATATACAAAAAGAAAGAGTATTGTAATCGTCAAAAAATTCGAACTCGACATTTTGACGAATCTCCATGTGTTAGACCTCCCCGAGTCCGATAAACACCATTTTGGAATTATGTCTGTCTGTGAGCAAGAAAACTCGAAAACTATTAAAGCTACTGGGATGAAATTTAGTATGTGATCTTTACACATAATTTGTATGTTTCTATTAAATTTCAACGGAAAGTCTGTCTGTCTGTCCATGTTCATGTGGACACGGTAATTCAAAAACTTGAATATCTTGATAGATAACATTTGGTACACAGTTTTATCTTCATGAATGTAGGTCCGCATAAAATTGTGGGCCAAATCTGGCAAAGAGTTTACTGTCTTTCTGTGTGTATATTCGCATACTTTTGAATGCAATAGCTTCTGAACGAAATTACTTAAATAAATGAAATTCTGTATGTGGCATTCTAACCTAAATTGTAGATTGTGTCCAATTTTTGTGTAAATCGGTTAGAAAAAGGCGTTCAAATTCGAAATTTGGTTTTTCTTATTTCACTAACACTATTGTGATACCACGCCAGCCTCATATTCTATTTCACCATACTATGTCTGGACTCACTGCCAAATTCTGCTCGTTTCATCTTGATCTGCCTTTCGCTTTCATTTCGTTGATTTATAGTCAGTCACAAAGAAATATTTTGAAGAAAAGACTTGCACATTTAATTTACGGTTAGTTTTATTTTGTAATTGGTAATGCAGTTTTTTCTGTTAGTGGATTGTGCATTACTTTCACTCGAACAAAACGAAAGTAATTGTTATTAACAGAAAGAAAGTTAGTGCCAATTGATTCATCAGTTCTTTTTTTCATGCTTTTTTTATTTTTTTTCAGCAATTTGGCAATGTGCCTGAAATATGCTATTACAACTTTTTTCTGCAACTGTGCTATAGATGCTTGATGCGTTTTATTGCCTTATTGCTTATTTTTCCTCCATATGTGTTAGGGAGTATACCAGAACGTTTAGGAGAAACTACACCCGCTGGGTCTGTTAAAACTTGCTTACTGTCCCATGGAGGATGCAGTGTTCTTCCATCGTTATTATTCTAATATATGGTAAAACATGGTATCGAATTAGAGTATAGTAATTTGAAACCTCTATCATATGACAATGACAACAACAAATCTGGTTTTCCCAGAATAAAGATAAAGATATCTTTTCGTCAACACTGATACAGTTTAAAAATTTTCTGAGAATTAATTTCAAAGGTTAAGGTTTATGTGAAGTAAACAATCAACCGATAGAAGAGAGAGAATGTCAACGCTCTTTTAAAATGTCATAAAGTGAATGGACTATTAGAAAGCAGGTCTTTCTTCTTTTAAAACAAGTTCACTTTCCGTGAAGACACCCTCAAGCTATGAGAGAACAATAACAAAGTCTGTAAAGCATCGTTTTTTGTCTGAGGAATTAAAGCATTGAAGAACCACTGTAAATGGTTCATTTTCATCAGGTTTCAGGTAAATAATTTTGTAGAGAAACTAAACAAAAGAATCTTTTAATAATCTTATCTTTGAAGCGCAGGACTCATTACTATCCTATTTAACGCTCTATAGCAAGATATATTCTGCCAAAATTACAGGAAACTAACTGGTTTTCATAAATACCAGAAATCTGAAACTTAAGATTAATCCATTATTAATCCATCATTAATTTGATCAGAAATAACTATAATGAGAAGTAAAGAAACATATGGTTCAAAAATAGCAGGTAATTTGAGAAAGATGTAAATGAGAGTAGCCTCCTCCGGAAAATAAAATATTACTAATTAAGTTGGACAATAGTCATTTCTTTTTCTGAAGACATGAATAGGCAAAAATTCACTGAGAATGATATCGATTTTTATAAAAATAACTACACTGCGAATTTCAACCTAATTTTAATCTCCATCAAAAGGAGTACTCATGTATTCCAAGTGTGGTTAAATAAATTTAAAAAAGATGTTCAGACTGCGAAGGAGGAGAAATTACGAGGTGAGAAGTACGTACATAAATAAGAAAATATTGCAAGAAATCCCCGTAAGTCCCATTTTGTATTAACTCAACACCCTGAGCACTTTCTCATTACTCAATTAGAATTTAATGATCTTTGTTAATTTGCACTACGTCCTGCTGTGATATATAATAATAATGAAATATATAATAATGCACAACATACCTTAAAAAAAGATAAAGGTAAGTAAAAAGCGAAAATGTCATTTGAAATTCTATATATTGGAGTAATATGCTAGACATTTAGAAACTATAATAGATTTAAGGCATACATTGTTTCCAAACAAAAAGTAAAAAAGTTTTTTGAAAATATTTTAGCTTTAAGATTACATAGCTTATAGGCATGGTTTATTAAAGAATTTTAAGTTAAATATATTAATATTAGTAAAATAAAGACATATTCATTTTGCTTATCTCATATTATATGAAAAACCATTACTTATAATTAACACTTACCATTGACATGTCTTCTAAATAATTAAGGTAAAATTTCTACCTTTTTCCAAGAGGACAAAAATATTTAATTGTTTTCAGATATCCTGGTATGGGTATAAATTATTCGAAATGACTAAATACAGAATATTACACGTTTTACAAACTATGCATTTATCAGAACTTTAACTTCAAAAACTGATTTAGTTCATTTGTGTAAAATTCATGTTATATTCTTCAAACAAATGAAAGTGGAGAATCGTTGGTTATTTACTGAGAAGAATTTATTAATCTATGATTACGTTGGAGACTTATTGAAATGGTTTTGCTATTTATTATAATTAATATAAATAGATAAGATCACGATAATAATCATGATTTTTTTATTATTTTGATTAAGCATGTAACTAAGAACACGCAAGTTACCAGTTTTTTTTTTCAAATCCGATGCTTTTTTCGATTACTTTAAACTCTTGCGTGCCATTTTCAAGTCCTGGTCGAATTCCTTCGTGCTCTATTATTAATTTCAGATTGTTTACATTACGGATTAGAAACGATAAAGACTACGAGAATTTTGTTTGAGCATGAAACAAGTTAATTAGCTTTTTCCCCCGCAGTATTTATATTTGGATAACTGCTAGTACATTTTAAACTCAAAGATGATGATTAAAATTATTCCTGGAATCATGAGCATCTTCATCAAGATTTAGCCAATCATAAAAATGCCCATGCTTATGCCCTTAACCAAAATTTATACTTTAGTTGAATTTTTTTACAATTTATAAATGACACGATTCGAATAGAAAGAATTTAATTAGATTATTGCTAATCTATACTAAGATTGAGGGTAAATTTGTGCTAAAAATTAGGCAACAAGTGTTTAGATTTGAAAATATTTTAAGTTTGTGTTTGAAAATTGTTAACTTATTTTTGTTTCCAGTAATTACGTGTGGCATAACCACACATTCGCGAAGATCGTTTTTCTGTTTGTTTTGTTTAACACGAAAATTGCGTTTCTTCCATCCATAATATCTTACCAGCATGACTGTAAATTAAACAACTGTTTCAGAATTACACTATTTCCGGATTTCATATCAGTTTTGGAGTGTGGTTTAGTGGAATTTTAATCTTTTCTAATGCAGTGGGAAGTGTATTTCCAACGAAATTCATCAGTTTTTAGATCCCCATATTAAGCTATTTTATCAGATCTAATTAGAGCTGCTAGCTATTGATAGTTTTAGAAACCATAAAAATATTAATGAACACTTTCACCACATAATGGGATTTTGGTAATTAAAATAATTATTATTTTGATACACTAAAGTGCAAATAGAAAGTTTGTGCAAATTCTCGTCAAATTTTTCAATTACATAAAAAGTTACCTACATGCCTTAATTTCATATTTCAAACTATAACGAAGTGCACTGATTTGTTAAAATCCTTTAAATGCCCTCTCTGTAATTCTTCATTTCATCTCTTTCTTCGTTGAAACAAGCATTTCAGTTTGAGCTATTTCTTCATTCGCAATAGCATGCTCAGTATTGCCAGACGGTCTTACACTACAAGTGACGATAATCTAACAAATTAGGTAACTCGGATTAGTTTAGTTACATTAATGATCCGTTCTGAAGCAACATGATTGCTATTTTGGGACGGACCTCGTAATTTTGACACACGGCCAGATAATGAAGACGCCACCTGAGCTGGTATTCCGCTTTCCAAACTTCCAGTCCACACCAAGGAGAAGACTTTTTACCCTCTCACACCAAGCGAGGCTGTCTAAAAAATTTTCCCTTAACAGCGACGAAGGCCGGTCTGAGGCGGTTGCCTTCTTTTGAGGGGAGGTGAGGTTCTGAGATCGCTTAGGAGATAAGCTGTGTAGGGGGGTCCAATTATCGTTGCCAACCGCAGCCCATTTGCGTGCGCCTTAATCGAAGGTTATAACGGAGGATAGGGTGGTGGGGTAAATGACCACCCAGGTTGGGTGAGTCCAATTCATGTAGCTTCCTGCCAAAACTCCCGGTTTTAAAGGGGGGGTGGCTAGAAGAAAAAAGTTGCCTAGGGATTAAAGAGTTAACCCTTTACTTATGATTTAACTTGAAACAGACCCACATATACTGCCGAGCTTGAACGGAATTGGGTTGAGAGACTGGAAGCCTCCAAAAGCCTTTCGGCCCCAAAACGGAGGCCTTACCATTAGGCCACCGCGGCCCGGCGATGTATCGGATCGCATGCTCTTTTGTTGTCTGCATCGTCTTAGACTTCGATTTGAATATTGAAATACCCAACATATACTTATTTTGACTATACAGTAGAACCTTGGGAATCCGAACCCCAAGAATCCGAAATTTCGGATAATTCGAGCACAATTTTTTAATTTTCCGAAAAAGGTTCTATTGAAAAATGGAGGGAAAATAACAATTACGAAACAGAAAACAAGCAAATATTTATTCCTAACTTAAAAGAAATATTCGAATTGGCTTTTAAGAATGAAAACAGCACCTCAAATAATAGAAATAAACTCAGATATCTTTTTATTACCCTCAACTTGTTTGCCACTGTACCGTGCGAATCGTCGTGGGCTCTTCCCATACGCCTTCACAGAGCAGCCAGACTCAATACTCTACTGCATTTGGTATATAATGAGTATTTTACCGAATTTCCCGAATAATCCGAATTCCCCGGAATCCGAACAAAGATAAGCCCCAATTAGTTCGGATTCCCGTGGTTCTACTATATTATTATTTTCCCCAAATGAGCGTAAAAAAGTTTAAAAAAGCGTTTCTCCAGGTTTCTTAGAAATAATTGTAATCGCGAGTTGAAATTGGTCTTTTTTTAGATGCCGTGATAAAACTACAAAATAAAAGTACTAGCATTACTCGCTGATTTTAGACAAACACTCACAATTCCTTAAAGAAATTCACTCATCTTGTTATATATATTTTGTGTTCAAAAATAATAGTAGCATACAATTGTAATACATTCAAACGAAACATAAATATAAAGACAGACAACTTGCTAGTTTGGGCGATGCAATCTGAGAGATCGGAAATGTGGTGTATTGTATCGGATGATTTATGATGAGCCTTCTTTACGAAAACGTCACATTTATTCACAGTTTCAACAAAGAATGGACATTTTTTACAGCATAAATTTTTACACAGTTGTGTAAAACATCACACAAATTACATTCGTTGACATCGAATTCCTCTTAAAAACATTTCCTCTTCCTTGTTGTTAGGCAATGTTAGCTGAAGACAAATATAGCGTTGCCATTCTATTTTTTCATTACCTTCTGAAAAATATTTTGCCAAACATTGTTTTATTTCATTAATTTCTTTTAAGGCCAAACAATTTGCTCATTTAATTAATTTCTTTATTAAAATTATTTTTATAACAATCTCATAATGGATAGTATTACCATTGAATTGTTTTATTAGTTACAAATTTTTTAGTGGTTTCAGGCCTTTTTCCATAGAGGGAATTTAAGCCGGAGCTTCATTCACTACACTTCTTGGACGTCCATGGACAAAGTTAAAAGGCCACAAAAGAGAGATTCGCACGTCTAATGAAGAGTTAAATAATGATGTAATTAATTAAAATAATTCAACTGATTAATTTAAATAATTCAACTGATGTGAAATCCTGAAAACTAATTGCAGTGACAATATCGAAAAATATTAAAGAATAAGTGGGAAACATATTTCTTGGGACCTCTCTATGATTATATACGGTACTCCACATGTGAATTTGGAAAAATGACTAATTTCGTCATCACAGTGTCTCACTGTTTGATCTTGCATTTCTTTGACTTGAGAGCGTCGAAAGTTAATAATGCTTTCTACTTCAAAGATATTGAATATATGTTCGTTTTCAGTTTATGCTTTTTAAATCCTCAACTCCTAACCACTCATAAATCTTACTGTACATTACAGTTGAAACATTTATACGACATTTTGTTTGTGTAAGAACTGTAACCTACGGCAGTATTTGCAATTCGAAATCTTGAGTTTGGAGAAGAGTCTAAAAATATTTAAATCGCAGCCGGAAGGAACTGTAAGTTGTGGAATATGTCTACTAGAAATCACAAAGATTATTTACTCAGAAAACAAAGACTGTAGTTAGAGAAATTGTGTTCAAACTCATTTAAAAAATCGATTATAATATTTGCGGTTTTCGATATATTCCCACAGGAGGAAGTTGTTTTCAAACTAGAAAGTCACCCGTCAATAAAAAACCTCTTGGTTAACAACACTCAGTGTGAATTATTTTTCGTTGTTTAATAATTTTATTATAATTCAATACCCTTTAAATTCTAAGATTGTCAAACGTTAGTCAACAGTTAAAATTTCGAAGGAATTATTTTTCGAAATCCTAATCAAAACCAAGCACTTCTCTTCTTGTCAAATGTTGCTAAACAATATTATCAAATTATATCATCACAATTGCAATAAATAACCAGATGCATCGTGGCGTCCAAACTGTATCACGCGCATGATATACCACTGACGTGATTTACTATTTTCTATTGAAAAACCGAAATTAATTTGAAATATATGATTAATATAAATTAATTTGATTAATATAATTTAATTTATAATTTTTATATTAAATTTGAAATGAGAAAACGACGATTACTCTTTTAAATTTAAAATTACTGAAATTTAGGTTCTCTAACAATGAAATAATGCTGTTGAATGTCTCGAAGTGCTATGGCGCCACTTTTATTGTCGGTGACGTCAGAGCGTTACCGAGAGACAGCTCTGGGATATTATATTAGTAATTTTGCAATACATCGCATCAATTCAGTGCCTGACTATTTTTTCCTTAGTAACTGGTCTTCCTTCTGAGCGTTCTACCTAAGCCATTACTACTAAATTATTACATTTAAGAAAAAGATCAGAAAATGACATTTTAGAAATATTTCATATTTGATATATTTCCTTTAATACAGATTACTTATTTACTTAATTAACTAATTTAATTCATTTTTATTCACTTGTATCTAGATCATATTCGACCCCCTCAATCCCTCTCCTGCCCAAATTATAAGTGGAAATTCGAAGAAAATAATATTACTCAGGTGATTCCAAATGGCATCACATGGTTGATCCGGAAATGGTTACACAGATGTTGAATATTGCTTGCCATCCTGAAATATTTGCAAAAATTATTGAATGATTTGTAGATTATTTCTAAAAGACATCGTCAGATATTTCTTACGTATTAAATATACACTAGTGTCCAAAAATAATGCACAATTTTGAAGATGCTACAAAATTGGAGTTAATATGGATGCAGTGAAACCTCTTCGAACGGCCACCCATCTTAACGTCCAATTTTTCGTGGCACGGATTTTTCGGCCCATAGACCTGATGTTAAAATAACCCCTGGCAACGGTCACCCAACCCCTCTGAACGGCCGCCGGGTGGGTTCGCCCATCCCATTTAACAAACGCATCGGTTAGAGATTTACTTTTTAAACTGAAAAACGAACTTGGAAAAAATGGGTTTTTTCCCGAGAAGGGTAAAAACTTAAAACAGCCACAAATTGTATCCTTTTTTAAAAAAAGGGAAAAAATTATTAAATAAAATACTATTTTCTCTTTAGATAAGTCTCAAACTTTATTTTAAATAAGAAATATGTGTCAGACTTGTTTATATTATGTATTATAGCAATTATCTTGTAATTGTAACGAAAACCCTCAGAGCGGTCAATTTTTCTCGGAACGGAGGGGTGGCCGCTCAGAGAGGTTTCACTGTACTACGGTTCGCAATCAGTTGCCGAGAATCGGGGACATACTATCTTCAAAACTCACATTTTACAGTGAAGATCCGGTCAGAAGGCAATTAGGGAGCCAACAGAAAGGGATAAAGTCGAAAATGGAGTTTCACACATCCTGTTTCACAGAAAGCTGATAACGATATGTAAGTTTCGTCAACGGTTACGTTTGATGTGCATAATATTTAAATGCATTTTCGTAAACACAGCACAAATATTCGGAAAGATATAAAAGACTTCTTAAAAAATCCCAAATTTCCCCACATGTTTTTTGCCTATAACATGCAGTTTTCCACCAAATTGTATGAAACTTACAGAATATTTGACAATATGTAAAAGAAGTATTGTATTAAAATTGGAATTAAAATATTTGAACATTACAGAAAATATGAGTATTTGTAGTAAATAATTTTTGAATGAGAATGTGCGAAACGTTGTGTAATTTCTTTCATAACTTCACAGCCAGATATATAGGGCATTTTATATAAAAATCTCAGTTCAATACCATTATTATTCAGAAAGATATCGTCATCGCAACTTGGTAAATTTCTGTACACTTTAAGAGAAGATAAATGATTAGGTTTGCTGCACAAACTGATATATTTTAAGCTTAAATTTTATGAAAGTTAAATATCCTGAATATTCATGTATACTTATAAGTTAAATTCATAATTTAAATTACAGTTCGACGATTACAATTCGACGATTCAAGTTTAAAAAATATTAGTTTGTGCAAGAACTCTAATAATTCAGCTTCTCTTAGAGTGTACCGAAATTCACCAAATGGCAATGGCGATATCTGTTTGAATACTAATGTTATTGAACTGGAATTTTTAGATAAGTTGCCCTATATGTCTTGTTCTGAAGTTATGAAAAAAATTACGCTACGTTTCGAGCATGGTCAGTGAAAAATTATTTACTACAAATGCTCATATTTCCTGTAACATTCGAATTTCTTAATTCTAATTTTAATACAGTAAATCTTTTAAATATTTTCAAGTATTCTGTAAGATTCGTACAATTTGGTGGAAAACTCTGCATGTTATGAACAAAAAACATGCGGGAGAATTTGGGATATTTTAAGAAAACTTTTATATAAAATCCCGAATATTTGGGCTGTGTTTACGAAAATGATGTAAATATTTCGCACATCGAACATAACCATTGATGAAAGTTACATCTCGTTATGTGCTTCCTGTTGAACAGGAAGGGTAAAACTCGGTTTTCGCCTTCATACCTTTCTGGTGGCATCCCTAATTGAATTCGTGACCGAATCTTCACTGTAAAATGTGAGTTCTGACTATAGCATGTCCCACGATTATTATTATTATTATCGCAACTCATTGCGAACCTTAGTATCCATATTAAGTCCAATTTCATAGCATCTTGAAAATTGGGGAACATTTTTGGACACCAGTGTAATTGATTAAATATAGACAATTATCTATTTTATTTTATTCCTTTATGAAAAGAATAAAAACTATGAAGTTATTAAGAAAAAAGTGAAGCTTTCTTTACTGTCCTATATATTATTTTCTTTATTTTACACATTGTGTTTTGGAAATGAGCTGTGGTTTACATTTAAAGAAACCTTAACAGAATACTTCGGCTGTTTACATTTGCCAAGCAATTTCTGTATCGAATTATAGTATGTACGTTTTAATCGCAGTCCATATTTAGTTAAGATTCGGCACTACTTAAAGCAAGAGGAAATTCATTGAAATGCATTTTATGCGAAATGCACTCAAGATTAGACAGGAAGCATTTGCAGTGACAACAAAATTCAGAAAGAAAGCGAGCGCTAACCATTTATTTTACTGAAGCATTCATGGAAATTTTCACACAGTGATGTTCTAAAATTCACATTGCAGTTTGTTTTTAATTGGATATACAAAGTATTGACCTTATGCAATTCCTGAAGAGAGGGATATTAGAAAAAAAGCTACAAACTGTAATATTCATTACCCGTTTATTAATTAGACAGGGTGCCACTAAAGTCCCTTACCACCCTTTTAACTATCGAATGGCTGCAGCTATCTTCATAAGAGTGGTGTCTAGATATGATAAAGTGACTATGTGCTACTGGATGAAACCACTTACAGCGTCATCTAGTAGAAAACGGTGGAATCAGCGTTATTATCTCTAAAACGGTACGAGATAGTGGAAAAAAGTGAATTACAAAGTTATAGAGAATCATCGATTTAGAATAAAAAGACACCTTATGGCCATGAATGCTGAAATAAGAACGCTTAAAATGCACATCTGTTTGTTTGCGGCTTCCGAAACTGTGGCGTCACGAAACTATGCTACACTGTGTGCAACGTGAAGTTCAAGCAAAGGTCCAGATGTGCATTGTAGCTAACGGAGAGAAATTTGAACATCGAAAATAAAGGTATCTTGTGGTGACTAGTTGTTTTTTTTTTTCTTTCTAAGAATATTTTGTCACGTGTCAGTGTAGGAAATCGCGAACAATCAAATACGTATTTTAAGCGTTCTGTTCTAAGTATTTACGTCTACAAGGTGTCTTTTTATACTAAATCGATAATTTCTACAACTTTGTATTTCACTTTTTCCCTCTATCTCATACCGTTTTAATGATAATAATGCTAACTCCACCGTTTTCCACCAGGTGGAGCTGTAAGTGGTTTCATCCAGTAGCGCATAGTCACTTTACCATACCTAGACACCACTCTTATGAAGATAGCTGCAATCATTCTGTAGTTAAAAGGGTGGTAAGGGACTTTAGTGGGCACCCTATATGATTGCATAATAATAATGCCACGGAGAGGTAAATAAAACTGATATCCCAAATCAAAATTAATTAAATTAAAAAAACTGTTTTAAACTATTCAAATCTAATTTATTAATTTAATTACATTCGTCACATGTCGTTACTAACTTTTTTACTTGCATTGTGTTTTATGTAATTAAAAATTAAATTATCAACTTATAAATCACCCTGATTGTTTTATAATAGGTTTAATGCTCACCATAGCAAATACTGATCTGTTATTTTGCCGTATATCTTCCAATATGCATAAATGTCATTCCGGAAGATTTGAAGAGCGAAACCCATGTCCTTTCAAAATAATCGTTGATGTTCACACCACCTGTTCAGAAAGGATTCATTCAAACACCGAAACTCTTCTCCATTTGCGCCTGAATAGGTATGACGGGAAATGGAATGGCCTGAAATTTTTGTTCAGCGCCATTTCATCCGTAGAATGCAAGTCACGATTGGTGGATATAAATCGAGGCTCTGTTTTCGTCGCATCTCGTGTTATGTCCTCTCGCTAGTATTTATTGGAACAGCTCAACATAAAAGGGATATGATTACATCCTTCTCACGCATAGCTGTTAGTAGATGGGGATATTTGGAAAGTTTCATGAGGTGCAAACCAGATGAATACTATTAAAATCACCTACATGACAAATATTATACCGAAATGTATTCAATTACATTGAAATTTCTAACACAATTATTCAGTATGATAACAGCTGAACAGATTTTATCGTGAGGAGAACGGACGCCCATGAATAATAATATATCTAGATTAAGTATTAACAACAATTTATGATACGACTCAAGGACAACAAATAATTCTTGATTCATTCTGGAACAATTCGTTCTTTCCCAAGTAAAAAAGTCAGCAAAAAACCTTTAAAAAAAACCTTCAGGAAAACTGCAGGTATTTCGGACAAACAAAACCTGCAATTTTCCTGAAGGTTTTTTGCTGACTAAAAAACCTGCATCCTGCCTGCATATTTTTGTCCGAAATACCTGCACTTTTCCTGAAGGCTTTTCGCTGACTTTTCAGATGGGGAAAAAAACCTGCATCTTACCTGCAGATTTTTGTCCGAAATACCTGCAATTTTCCTGAAGGCTTTTTGCTGACTAAAAAACCTGCACTTTTCCTGAAGGCTTTTCGCTGACTTTTCAGATGGAAAAAAAAACCTGCATGCTTTTATTCAAAATAACTGTATATTCAGGTTTTTTTACCTGCAGGTAAGTTTTTTCGCAGGTTTTTCTGCTGACTCTGTTATCGACCTAGGTGACATTTATAAGTAAAATTCTTGCAAGATGATATTTCAATATCCTCTCTTGAATTCAATGCATAACTTTTATTGGGAATAATTTTCTTTCATATATATTTTGCAAGATGCATATATCATATATCCTATGAAATGTAATTTATCTACACATTCCACAGCTTAACAAATCTCAGTATTTAGTAACTATATTGTTACGTTAGTCACACAGTTAAAAATTTAATTTAGTTAAATCATTATCTTTTAAAATGATTTCTGCATGGATATGTTATACTGACTAGTGTTACATAAAATATAAGGATAAAAGGTTTCATCAGAGATTATTTAAGAGTATTTTGTCATATTATAGCTTGTTAAGGTATGTGACTACCTTCGGAGCACTTTTTTTCAAATTTTTAAATTTTTAATGAAACATTCATGTTTTTAATTAAAATGAGTTATAAAACTGAGAATTACAATGCAATTTCATTGGAAATTTAATTCACTTTCAAATCATAGGCAATTTTTAGCAAAATTTTAGTGAAAATTTGCACTTACGCCAAACCTCCTATAAGAAGTTGTATTGAATATATTTCATCAATATTTGCACAGTATATAGCTAACATGCTTATCTGTGTTATGAACTAGGATATTTTTAATACCTCGAAAGGTGTTGGAGATATTCCAAACTTTGCGAACAAAGTCGAATTTTTTAAAAAAAATCATCGATTTTTCTCACTAAAAAATCAATAAAATAAATAAATATAGGCAGAGAGCTTAGATTCTAGTTCATAACATAGCTAGAAACAAATAAAGCATTTTGGCCAAATTTTATTTTAATATCTTAAAAACATTTTCCAAAATTATGTTTGCCGTGTAGAAAAATATAGAAAATTCCAATTTCTCAGAAAACGCTTTTAAAGATTTTCATAGAGTACAAAAAATTTTGCACACATCTTAGAATCTTAAAACTCGCCATATTTACAAGTCAAACCCTCTTTTAGTTGATTTTAAACGACTTTTGTGTTCTTTCAGCTTTTCAGATTTTTTCTGAATAATTTTGTATAGTAGATAGTTAGTGGCGTTTCGATATCTGAATTAGCTTTTTGTCAATTTTCATGTAATTTTTAAGCATCTATGGATAAATTTACACTTCAAAACACATGAGAACAGGTAACAGTTCAAAATAAATGGAATTAAATTATAAAACAGCAATTTGAGCGCCAAAAAGTAATTTTTATTGTTGTAATTACTGTTTTGTTGTATTTTTTAAAAAAAAGCGTCGCCAAAAGCCAATAAAACAATAAAAATAAGAAATGGAAGCTTAAATCTATGTTTTTAGACAATATATTGATTGAGAATTTAAATATAGTTGTTTAAACTAATTGTTTGTATTTTTAAGGCTCTTTTAATTGCCACTTCCGGTATCAGAATTGTCACTTCCGGTTATTATTTATGCTATAACTTTATTTGTAATTACAGCAGAAACAAAAATAAAGCATTTTTAGATACCTAAATGTATGGACTACAAAATGAACAAATAAAACAAATTTCGAAAATTTTCTGCAAAACGAGGAATTTAGGGTAGTCACATACCTTAAAATCTTTAAAAAGTTACGTTAGTCACAATGGAATGACCCTATAGCATTAAGATTATCACACATGAATTAAAATCTAATCGAAAGTTACAGAATTTCTGCACTTTTAAATTGTAAACATATTTATAAAAAATAAATATATTTGAATGCATAAAACTTTTACACAATTTTTTAGATATCAGTTCAACTTAATATCAAGGTTTTTTTCTATAATAAAACTGAAGTTAACACCAAGGTTATTAAAAAAGCTGAATTTGTTACATATACTTTTTATAAGAAAAGTAAAATTTACTATAAACATTCCTCTTGCATAACATATCAAATAATGTGAAAAAAGTCATTTGAATATAAACAAAAAATCTTCATAAGACAATAGGTTCACTTTTTAAATAATCAATTTTAACACCTGTATGATATTGTTATCAGAAAAGATTCACTTCAGAAGTAAATCAAGTATTTCCAAGAATAATTAATGCATTCGAAATAAGAATTAGTTTAATAAAAAATAAAAAAAATCACTGAATTCTATTAAATATGATTTTCTCCCCTCTTGACCGATTTAGTAATTTTTGAGTATTATACCTCTCGGATTATTAAATATAAAATGCGGTGGCAAGTGGATATTTGCATAGTATTAACAATTGATGAAAATGATAACACTTTAATTACAAATAAAAATTGACCTACCTTGATTTTCGTAAAACTGCAAAAAAAAACTCACACATACAAAATATAAAAAAATTTATTTTACATTCCATTTCTTTGTTTTGATTTATGGCATGTATTTAATTTTTGCCGTATGGCTGCTCGAACCATGCCAATACTTATAGGCTGAAACTTTTCCATTACGTGAGCCATAATGTCATTAATTGTACCTTCGTCTAAGACATTCGTTTTAGATGTACGACTCTTGCTGCATTTTAAAACGCTTTCAGAAAGTGTTTCCCGCCCAAAACAAATATCCAAAAGGTCCCCAACATATTTTGAATAATCAGTTCTGCATAGTGCCAGCTTTGCTGCTGGAATTGTTTTTAAGCCAAACTTCACCATTTCACCTTGCACTTCTTTATTTTCTTCTTTCATTTGTCTTTTTTTCTCTTTATACTTCAGCTTCATTTCTTTATATTTTCTTTTAGTTTCTTGCAGAGAAGATTCAATTTTTGCTAAATCATTCTGCAATATTTCTATTTCGACATTTTTTTGTTTGAGTTTTTCATTTAAACTTTCACAACTGGTACAATTATTATCATTGCCTTTATTCATTGTTTTTCTAATCGCCTTAAAAAAGTCACTTTGTTCATGCTTCCTTTTCAGTGACACCTTGTGATGTTCCCTGTAACATAAATAAATGAATGAATAAACAAGTAATATATATACGTACATTTGAAGATTAAAACTGTTAAAAAAAAGAAGGCCCTTAATCAAAAAAAAAAAAAAAATACAATTGAAACAATGGTGCAGACTTTTCTGTATAAAATAAAAGTTTCTATGCACATGACATAAAAGCTAAAGTTTCTTCAAGCTTAAGAAAAAGAAAAAACTCATATTTTTGTCAATGAGATTTTGTGAAAATTGGGTTTGTGTTTATCGCCACGCCACTCATTTTCGCAGATGTTCGGGAGTTAACTTGAAGTCAATAAACAAACATGATTTTCACAGTTTATTTCTAAAATACATGATTTTCCCCCCATTGTTTTCTGATATACGTGATTACTTCACAACTCTTTCTTGGAGTATGCGATTTCTTTTTAATGGGCAATTGCTGAAATATGCATTTATTTTGCCACTGAATGACAAATTCTGTGCTAATTTTTAAAATGCATCGACAAAAATACGAGGGTTTTTTCTTTGAGAGGGACTGGTTACAGTATTATTAGCCGATAGTTAATCACTCTCTCCTAATCTCCTGTGAAAGTATCCAAAAGAAAAAGGTTTAAAGTTTCTGCAAAATAGGAAAAGTATCTACATACAGTATCTCTCTACATTACAAAGTCTTTGCAACAGTAGAAAGGAAGAAAAATGCAGTTCCTCATCAATTTATACACTTCTCGTAGTTGCAATTTAATATCAAGTGCATCATTTAATATAAAAAAGAAAAACTCCAAATACTTTTGGAAATGCCAAATGAAATCCCTAACTTTATACCACTTGTGCGATGGAGTATATGAATAAATTTCCTACATACAGTAAATTCTCGATTATCCGGCATTCAAGTATCTGGAAAGCTCAACTAACCAGAAAAATTAGAAAATGAGCTTTTCTAAAAATTTTACATTGCTCGCCAAAAATTAGCATGCTCGCGCCATTACAATTATTTCTGGAATGCAACATACGCTCCACATGGCATCCTGTAAATATAATGTTATGGAAGATACAGAAGTATTTTTTAAAATTATATTTAATGCACATTTCAAAATAACAAAAACAAATTATTGGCCGAAAAAAATCTAAAAAAAAAAAAAAAAAAAAGCCACCCCCCCCCCCATTTTGCAACTATACGGACTTTTCAGGTATCCGGAAATCGGTGTTTCCCGAGCATGCCGGATAGTTAAGCTTTTACTGTATTGCTATTATATTGCATAAAAATCTGTAAATTTATAGTTAAGCATCATAAACATCAAATTAAAATATTTAATTTGTTTTGAAAAAGAATAAGATATTGATTTAAATATAATAGCTTAAAAAATATAGATCTGTTTACTCCAGATCTGTATTTTTTAAGCTAATGCATTTTGGTAATAGATAAGATTTTCAGGGATGGATCCAAGTTTTATTATTAGGGGCCCATATTTGTGAAAAATAAAAACATTTTTGTGAAATGCTATACTTTATGTTTAATATCAAGAATATTTCATTGACCCAAGTATATTCAGTACTTATATAGAATATTTTTGTAAAGGGGTTATGAAACAAAATTTTGTAAAGGACTGTTTTTATGAATTTTAATTTTGTGAAAGAGCAACAAAACAGCCACAATTTTTGCCTGGATCTACCCCTGATCTTAGATTATAAAAATTGAAAAAGTTTATGCTTACAATTTCAAGGAAGACTTTTCATTTCTTTTACCACGCTTGAATAGATCTTGTATCAAAGGAACTTGATTTGCGTTAACAATTCCAATGATGAGGTCATCAATCAAGCGATCCATTAACTTTTTATTTTCTGAAATAATAAGAATACATCACGTTACAGTTTTTGAAATATTTGTCAAATTTGTTTCAAAACACTACAAAATTGTTATAAATGAAGTTAATTTACATACCTCCAAACTGCAATATGTTAGCTGGATATGGTTCACCATTATCCCATAACACTTCTATAATTTCTTTAGGGTCCCATGTATCCAAGTTGAAATCGTCTATCTGAGGGATGCAATCTTTCAGCTTCATGACCGAGAATTTTTTTTCTTCGAAAAAATGCACTAAGGCATAGAAATTGGAAATTTTTTTTGCAATATTTACTGCAGCCATGATAACGAATGAAAAATATTAACACAGGAGTAAAAGTAACACTAACACAAAAATTTGGTTCGCACTTGGAATGGATGGAAAACTGCATTCGGTTACGGTTCCAGCAAAGCGCATGCTTTCAATTACCGGTAACAATTGATTTTTATACTACAGAATTTCTTTAAATTACATTTTTCATGTAAAAATAATTGTAACATGTCAAAATTATGGTCTTCTAAGATCGAAATATCTTATTAATTATTTTAAACAATTCAGCTCGTTATTAGTTATTATTATTTTAAACAATGAAGGGGGAAACGAATTGTAAAGAGATGTGTAATGAAATAAAAATTCTCGGAGATTTTTTTTATTCCAAAATATAATAAATGATTATCGCCTCCTCATTTATTTTATAAAAGAAAATCTCAATTTTTGATGAGAAGTGAAGCCTGAGGGCTCACAGCGAACCATCTACCATCCAAACAAACGTGGAATCCAGTGTTGTGATTTATTTATCGTATAATAGGGATTACAGTCTTTGTTACTTCAAATCCCATAACTTCTCTAATTCAAGTTCAGTTTATCGTATAATTTTCAAAAAATAGATCGTTTACATTGATTTGAAATGGCAGATAGGATATATAAAAAACGAGGAACTTACAATAGGTTCTTAAGAACAGACGAACCAATACCTAAATCGACTTTCTATTCCAAAAGAAAATTATCAGAAAGTCAGCATGCTGATGATACTGATGACAATGCATCCATGTCAGCATTTTGTGCTGCCGAGGAAAAGTTTTCTTGTGAAACCAGTCCCCATATTGATGAAGACATTCATTTCAATGATTTGGAATTTGATTGCTTAAATGTAGATTCAACTGATTGTGAAGATAATGACACATATCAGAATGATGATGTTAAAGTTAATTTAGCAAATTTGAATGAGCCACTTTATCCATCATCTTCTGTGAGTTTGTTAGACGCATATATTAGTATACTTGCTTTCTCCCTCAGACATAATATAACTAAAACTTGCATGCAAGACTTACTTCAGCTTTTTAATGTGCTGTTGCCTCCTTCTAACCTTCCTGGTACAAAACATTTATTTTATTCAAAATTATCGTCTCTGTTTGATAATTCAACTCAAGCATATATATATTGCAAATATTGTTTTGAAACTGTTTGTTTGCTGTCAGATAAGCACAAATCTGATATTTGCAAGGAATGTTTGAAGAGTTTTGATTTTCAAGACAGTATGAAGCAGGGATATTTTTTCATGTACATGCCTCTGGAACCACAACTGAAATTAAAATTTCAGTATCAAAATTTGATGCACAATATTAAAAAGTATAAGAGAATTTTTGAAGAACCCTCAAGTTCATACAGAGACATTCTAGATGGTGAAGCATATGCAAAGATTAAAAATCTTAAGTATAGCGATAACATTTCTCTGCAATTTAACATTGATGGAATTCCAATGTATAGAAAATCGAATTATCAAATATGGCCTATTCAGTGTATGATAAATGAACTACCACCAAATGAAAGAAAAGACCATATTTTAATGTGTGGTTTATGGTTTGGACCTCATAAACCTAACATGAATGTTTTTTTAAAACCCTTTGTAACGGAGTTGTCAAATTTATCTCGATCTGGATTCAAATGGATTGATGCTACAAATAGTAAGCAAATTGTTACTAAAGTTTTCCCCATAATCTGTAGCAGCGATGCACCGGCTCGAGCAGCTGTACAGAATTTTATACAGTACAATGGAAAATATGGTTGTGGATTTTGTCAGCACTCTGGAGAACGAGTTGAAAAAGGCAAAGGGTTCTGCCGTATTTATCCGTTGCAACAACCACTCCCTGAAATTCGTTCTTTTGAACAATGTGTGAATTTTGCTGAAGAAGCTTCTTTAACTGGAAAAGCAGTGCATGGTGTGAAAGGGCCAACAGAACTAATGAAATTATATCCAAATTTTGATTTAGTTCAGAGTTTTGTCCCTGATTATATGCATGCTGTTCTGTTGGGCGTAGTAAGACAAATCATGTCCCTTTGGATCCAGACATCATCAAATGATTTTTCAATCAATCAAAAATCCTTGAGAGTTCTTAATCACCGTATTTTGAACATAAAATTTCCCCAAGAAACAACAAGAAAACTGCGCTCGACAAATGAGGTTCTATTTTGGAAAGCCTCAGAGTTTCGAATTTTCCTCTTTGTTTCACCAATAATCTTAAAAAATTTGATAAGCAAAAATGTGTATAATCATTGGTTGTTACTAGTACATGGAATATCATTGTTATTGGGCAATGAAGTAACAACTAATGATTTAGAAGAAGCAGAATTTGCATTGCAAAAATTTGTCTATGGCGTAAAAGACATTTATGGTATTCAAGAGCAAACTTACAATATCCATTTGCTTCTTCACTTACCACAGGCTGTAAAATCTTGGGGTCCACTGTGGGCCCACTCCTGTTTTATATATGAAGGTGCACTAGGGCAACTCAAACAATTTCATCATGGTACTAGAGGTGAAGCAAGCCAAATATTGTCTTCATATGCAATGCAGTCTATTTTAAAATTGTTGATTCTACAAGAAAATGTTAAAAATAGCAGAGTTCAAGCTTATATTCAAAACATGCAGCAGAAGCGTCACTCTACCATAAGAAATCCGAAAATAAATAATTGTGTGTTACTTGGGCTTCAGAAGTCTATTAAATTGCCTAGAGTTCATGAATTAGAACTTTTAAAGATCTTGCCCATGAATAACCTAAAAGGCCTATCAAGTGTGGTATCTTATGAAAGAATGCTATATTGCAATAAATTATTTAGCACTAAAAGGTATAGTCAAAAATTCGTTAGAGCAGATTTTATGTTGCGTATAGGACAAAATATTTGCTTTGTTTTAAATTATATAATTGTATATAATGAAGAAGTATTTTTAATAGGTGAAAAATTGTCCACAAAAAAATTAAAGAAGTCTGATAATGATATAGGTTTCATATGCAGAAATATTTTGTTATGTGAAAATTTGGAATCTGATAATGTTTTGGCTATAAGACCAATTGATATTATTAACAAATACATGATTGTACCATTTCAAGATAGAGATGAAGAAATTAATTATTTAATACCTTTAAATAATGCTGCTGAGCAGTAAGGGGGCCACACCAAATTTATTATCTGTGTCAGGTTGTTGAATTATATGTAAATAATTTTGGAATCCATGAATGAAAAACTTGACAATTTTTTGGTTAGAATAGTAAAGTGATACAATTTAGTAAATAATAATAAAGAAAAAATGAAATTTTACTATGCAAAATCCAGTGCCTTTATCAGAATGAAAGTAAGAGTATTTTTCTTTATTGTTATGATTTGATCTCGTATTTTTTCATAACGTTGAAATAAACCCTATAATAAAAAATTTGTGTTATTTTTTATGTCTCGAACTTCGGTTATCTCGAATATTTTTCTCTGTTTTGTCAACTTTGAGATATCAAGAGTCGACTGTATATGTCAAATCCTCGAAACAGTATATTTAAGAATGAACAAAATATGTGAACTTGTATACTAATATAAAAAAGTTGATATCAATTAACAAGTGTATCAAATTTTCATATTTTTTTATTAACATACACATATGTGCATCATGTATCACTAGATTTTTGGAATCACTCGAACTTTATAAAATGGAAAAGGAACTATTATGATATTTGTGTGCTACTAATTAAAGTAATTATTTGTTTGTAACCTTTACTATTATTTTCAAAATTAGTTGTTCATTTTATTTATTAAATATCAACTATACATTATATAAATCATATCATTATTTAGTTAGTTTTGTAAATAAATCTTGCCAAGTTATTTTAATGAAAACATGTAACTTAAAATATACTTCATTGCTATAATCTTCTTAATTTTCATTTTTTTCGCTAGAAGATGAAATCTTCCTGAATTTTTAGTGTTTTAATTTCTTCTTTTTTTTGTTTATTTTGAAAATCAATTATTATTATTTTTGAAAATGAGAATTTTTTTAAATGTAATTTTCAAGTTTGGATCAAAAGATGAGGATTCAATTTTCTGCAAATTGCTGATCATATTCTGAAGCATATTGACTCATGTAAATAAACTATGACTCTATGCCAGTCACCTGATTTTTGTATTTTCTTCATGCATTCTACCAAAAAACGAAATCTTCCTGTTTTCAGATTCCTCCCCCTTTTTTCAAATCTCTATAAAAAGTGAACAAAAAATCATTTTTAAAATTATATGTAAAAATCTTATTTCTTTGCATATTTTTTCAGCTTTAATCAAAAGAATGTAATGCGAGTTAATCCAAAATAGTATGGTCATGTCTTGCCATGTCTATTGCAAAGCAAATCATGATGATACACAACATTTGTTATTGCCTTACGGGTCTGAAAATGAAGCATATAAATGTATTCCTAATGTGTATTGATGATTTTTTAGGCAGGACATTGTTTATTTAATGAGATATTTACATTTGTTATCCATAGCGTAGCATTTGCTTTTTTCTATAAACAGTAGAAAATTATGACAATTTTCTTTTAAGTTTATTTTCAACTACACAATTTTTTATAACTGGTTAAGAGAAAATCGATATTTCTGCTTTGCATACTCCAAAAGTGAAAATCTTGGTTTTATCGAAATTTTCTGAATTTTTGTCTCCATCTTTTTTATTCTTATGGTGAGGAGTTCACAGGTATACTATAAAATATACTGCTGAATATGTATAAATAAATGAATTGAATAGAAAAAAGATATCTGTAATATTTTTTTAAAAAAATTATATATATATTAACACCCTAGTTCTTTCCCCTTCCCTCTATATCTACTGCAGGCTGATTGAATCCAAATTATGTACCATATTATTTAAAACTGTTTGAAACCGAAAATAAAATTAAAAAAAAAACTTTCATATTTCATGCATCAAGAGCAATTTTCATTTTTCTTCAAAATACCTGAAGTAAAATCTGCTAAGTCATTGAAGGAAAATTGAACTCTATAAACTTGTTGAAAAAAGCCTATATAAAACCTTAAAAAAGTCTGTACATTTCTTGAAGGAAACTGTTTGAAACCCAAATACAATAAAAAAACCTTCATATTTCATGCAACAAGAGCAATTTTCATTTTTCTTCAAAATACCTGAAGTAAAATCTGCTAAGTCATTGAAGGTAAATTGAAGTCTAAAAACTTGTTGAAAAAAGCCTGTATAAAACCTTAAAAAAGTCTGTACATTTCTTGAAGGAAACCTGCAGCTTTTATTTACCTTTAAAATACCTGTAGAGTCCTTCAAAATACCTGAATGGTAATTTAGAAGTCTAAAAATGCCTGCATGAAACCTTTAAATAAACTGTACATTTCCTGAAGGAAACCTGCAGTTTTCATTTTCCTTCAAAATCCCTGTAGAAACCTTCAAAATACCTGTAAAATCTCATTTTTTTTAAAGGTTTTTTGCTGACTTTTTTACTTGGGTTGTTCTTATTACAGCTTATTATTAAGTACTTTTTTCATTTTTTTCTGTCAGCTTTCACAAGAACGTTTTAAGATCGATTACATGTCGCAAAAATGCAGTAGGTATACACTGTAAAAAAAAATCCCGTAAAATTTACGGTTTCGAACTGGCAGCTGAGTTGGTTGTGCAGAACCGTAAAAGTTACGAAGTAAATCCGTAGGCACAACATTTTTTACCATACAAGAACAAGTTTTTTCCGTAAAATCTACGAATTAAATCCGTAGTCACAACAGTTTTTTATCATATTAGATCAAGTTTTCTCCGTAAAAATTACCATAGCATGTAGCGTAATATAGTAGGCGGAAGTTTCCTCCTGTACCCGAAGTGACGCAATCGACTGAGTTGAGGTGAAACAACTTGCTGATGTGAACTGAAGTGAATGCCGTCATCTTTCCAACTTAGAGATTTTCATCATTTCTCGAATCATCTGGGAAGTCAATTAATTAGAAATCTTTATTATTATCAATTAGGCATATTAATTAAGGCTTAATTATAAATTTCAATTAATCTAATTTTTAATTGAACGATTTCGATGGTGACAAATCTTCAAACTCCTCCGAGCCGGGAATCGAACCTGCATTCAAAGAGTTGGCGGTCGCTCTAACCACTAGACCATCGGGAACTTCAGACAATACGTTAAAAATAATCTATTTGAGTTTTAAAGTCACTATAGCTCTTGTGGCGCCACCTGGTGGTGTACATTCAACTATTGCCAGAACACGTGTATATATAAAGTTGAATCGCATTTTTATTCGCACGATGTCAAAAGCATAAAATAATTGCTGAAAAATAAGAGCAAGTGTTGAAAATAATCTTAAAATTATTTAAGAAAAGGGAAAGTTATCGTATGGAAAGCAATACCGTATGACGAAAAATAGAATATGAACTGACAGTTTAAAACTGTTTATGGCTGGAGCGGAAAACGGTGAAAAACCGTTTTGTCAATAAAACAGCTTCAAACCGTCAAATATACGGAAAAAGACCGAAAAAAAAACCGGATATTTTTTACAGCGTATGACTTACTTTTGGTTGAGTCGTTGATTAATGTACTACTAATTTGTTGATATCAACCTATGATTTCCCATATAAAGAGTATTGGAAGTTCCTCTTGATATTGGCATATAACTACAAGATTTCTAGTAATCTTCAGGTTGGAAATTAGATGATCCTAAATCGTATCCTCAATTAAATCTTAAAGAAATTTTCAACAAAGTTAGAACATGCTAAACAATCTCTTGCTTGTCTTGAAATTACAAGCAATTCGAGTTTCTATTGTTGAATTGAGAAGACAGTAGATTATGCGATCTTACCAATGTTTCTAAATTTGGAAAAATTATTCTTTAGTTTCTGTTTTAAGTTATGCGTGTAATCATCATAAATATGGACTATTCTCTCCTTACTGTTCATATTACAATAAGGACTATTTCATAGTTATTTTTAATGGAATAGGCCTCGGGCTCCATAAAATAATTTTATTGAATTTTAAGGCAATTTTAAAATTTACAGATAGAAATTTCATTATAGGATGAGTAAAAAATGGTAAATAATACACACCAATGGTTTCAGTGGATTTATTAAATTCATCTCATTGGTTGAAGCACTGATTTGATTATAAAATTGTTTTTTATTGTATATGATGTCCAATAGCCAGAATACATTTACTTGACTTTTATACTCTTAAAGACGTTAAATTAATTTAATCTGTTTAGCATTGATATAATAAATTTATAAGTTCTTTCTAAGGTAATAATTATTCTGGTTTCTGAGTTCATAATTTGTTTTATCTATTTTAGCACTACAGACTACGAAGGAAAGGAAAGAAACGTCTGAAAGCTAATTTTATAAGAAATCATAGAAATATATGTTTCATTTATTAGTTCTTAGACGTAAGTCTTAGTTTCCTAAAGTGCTAATTCTTTTTATTACGTTCCATTTTTCTATTAATCTAAACATAATTATAGCACGAAATCATTAGTGTTTTAATTCAACAATCTTTTTTTGAGCAAAAGTGTATTGCTGGTACTTCAAGTTTCGTTTAGGAGATTTTTATATTCTACTGCACGTATTTTTGTGCCAATTTTACCTTCGCTTATTTTACTTACTTCAAAAAGTACAGAAATATTCATACAGTTGATTACAATATATGACATCACGTTTTGTTTCGAGACGCTAATTTTCCAAACAGCAGAGCTAATTAAAATCTGACTGTTCTGTGTTCTGAATACTCATTTTTTCATTCTTGATGAATTTCTTCCCAGAAATATAGAAAAATTCCAGACACAGATCTGCAAAAAATATGAAGATTGGATTGCACCAGGAACAATATTTTTTTATTCATGCTGCATTCTCAACTCAAATACAGAAGAACTTCCAATGACGGATATATTTAAAAAAGACGTAATTTTTTCCGTTGCACTTCTTGTCATTGTAAGGCTTTCTTTTCGTACAGAGCCAAGCAAGAATCAGAATATAGCATAATGTATACTATTAAAATGCGAAGGTAAACAAACATATGTATCTATGTCCTTATATCTTCTCACGAACCACTGAATCCTGAAACTAGCAGTAAGTACCAAAAAATGGAAAATAATCCGAGGAATACATTTCGACTATTTAAATTCCGAAATTGTAATTAGTTAAAAAGATATTAATTAAAAAATGTCAAAATGAATGAATTCACGTGCTGCCATCTATTGGCAGCATGGGGAATTCATTCACGGCAGATTCTTTTCTTGCTTATTATTAGTTTTCACATTCGGTGTTGCATTTTTTTTATTTATTTAACGGAAGTTGGCATTTCTTTTAAGTGAACTTCTGTGTTTGGATTTATTAACAATGGAAAAAAATTAATCTTTTCATTCATTTTCATCTTTTTTTCTTTCTTTTTTTTGTATCAAAGTGTTTAACTTCGTAACGTTTGTTAGGGAAAGTAAGTGACAATAGTTGCTGATTGTAGAAAAACGGAGGCGGGGCGTATGAAAATATATGGATCCCAAGGTCTCACGTGACCTCACTTCTCTCCGCCTGGGCACATACTATTATTCGTGATAGCCCGTGCAACTTCGGGCCACACAGCTAGTTTTTATTTATTTCCTGTAAGGAACTGCTTTAAAGAAAATAATAATTTTTTTTCCAGAACAATATTTAAGTTTCCAGCTTCATGCGAAAGATATAATATCGTTAAATTCTCTTTTTCCAGTTTAGGACAGTGTTAGCTTAAAAGTTTAATTTATCAACAAAAAAAATTAAATAAATATACGAAAGGAAATTCTATATTTCAAAATTGCTGGAGAAGAAAACTTTGTTTGCCTAGAAAGTATAAAATTCTAAGAACTTAAAAATATACCCTTGGATTTCCATGCAACCAAACAAAATAAGAAGGGAACTCTCATAATTACCATTCGCGTGCATTTCTAGTTCTTAAATAATTTTAAAGTAATTTCTTTCATACATGTACTTTCCTTCTTTTATTTCGTGTAATTATGAGGCCTTCTGGGAAGAAACGTGGAAATTGAAGGAAGCTTTACTTCTTACATATTTTTAGCGCTTTACTTTGTTAATGGTATGGAATTGCGATCAATTAAAATAATTTTAAATACGCAGCCGTTGATTTTAATTTTGCTATTAACTGAAATTTTTCGTCTAAATGCAGTCTAATTATAATACATTAAAGCTTTATTTTGTAGTAGTACATGAGACACACATGATTTTTTTTATCGTTTCTTGCCTATAATTTATGGCCAATATTTTAAAAAGAAAAGTGAAGTTTGTCGTTCCACAGGCGGAATGAATCTGTAATTAAAAAATAAAATTCCACATTCCTCAGTTATTTTAATTACATTAAATGACTATGTTATCTTGATTTTTGCGATAAATTACATATTTCCGTAGCATCATGCGATGAAATTCCGGTTCTGACAAATCAAAAATCTTTGATTCTCGTCATTTATTATGTAATCTCAATTCGCCGATTATATAAATTCTTTTTCGAAAAAAATTTTGACGTTTATCATTAACAAAACTAATAATTTATCATTTAAGACATTTAATTTATGGATTATTTTTAAACTCTGAAGCACGGCCAATTTTCATTTGTTATTTTATGAAACTTATAAAGACAAACAAAAAAAACCCCTCATTCAATTAAATACTCTATTAGCACAAGACATTTTACGATATCTCCACGATGTTGCTACGATATTTTTAATGCCGCACAACATCGTAAAAACATCGTATGAATAATGTAGAGCATCTTGTGCTAATGGGGTAGAGTGGAATTGTGATAAGAGGAGTTCCGGTTAAAGAAGATCAGGTCAAAACACATATTACAATGGAACAGATAAATGTTAAAAGCAGCCCCGCACTTTTCTATAAATGCTTGGCAGTAATTCATTAACGACATTCAAATTTTTCTAACTTTTTTTCTCCTTCATGCAGAGCGCAGAGGTTAAGCCTGTGTCATACACTTTATCTCGTGTATCCTTTTCTTTTGCTTATTTCACAGGTAAATAGCTCCCAGTATGATTCTCTATTTGTATTTGCGACTTCATGTTTTATTGTAAAAATTATTTGTTTCTGTATACGTGACTCACCCTTAACTCTATCGCTACGGGAAGATCCGAAACGTCCCTTCAAGCAAAAGACGGAGGCCGTCCGAAACGTCCGAATACAAAATTTTCACCCCCTTTCGTTAATTGTAATTTATCACACACCCTCGGCGTACGCTTTCTTCCCTAGTGTGGCTCCTCCAGATGGATTAGGGAAAAAAAGGGGAGAGTTTTAGAATGCGGACAGTGCCAGCTGTCATTTTGGTTTTTGAGGGGGGAATGTGAATTTCCCTTACCTTTGAAAGAGGGACACGAGCGTTCCCGTATTTTAAGGTCCCTTTATTCTAATGGTCTTTGAAATCAGAGGGTTAAATTATGTCCCAAGATTTTAGAATCACCCTATATATATAAGCTTTTGAAAGAAGGGTAGTTTTAGGTTCGGAGACCATGATCTAAAAAAATGCAGAAATACCCCTGAAAACATGCCGCGAGAACCGTTGCAATATATGGTAGTTTTTCCTCAAAAGAATCTAACCTAATTAACATTTCTCAGTGCTTTTTATGCATTCTTCTCAAGAACATTCCATTATTAATCTAAGATGTCTTCCACAAGGGCCGTGGTGGCTTAGTGGTAAGATCTCGACTTTGAGGCCGGAGTGTTCCCGTTTCGAAACCCG
This sequence comes from Araneus ventricosus, assembly GCA_013235015.1. Taxonomy (NCBI): domain Eukaryota; kingdom Metazoa; phylum Arthropoda; class Arachnida; order Araneae; family Araneidae; genus Araneus; species Araneus ventricosus. Next base: position 1,187,836 of record BGPR01000066.1, read on the forward strand.
ATTTCACTGAAGACCCGCCGTATATGAGGCCTGTTGCACGTGAAATCCAATGTAGTGGCCAAACGTCCTCCCTTTGGTGTTGTTTGGAGAGGAAGTGCCAGCTCAGTTGTCTTCGTCTTCTTTGACTGTGATTCAAAATTACGAGTTGCGTCCCAATTTAGTCCCGTGTTGCTTCAAAAATGGACGTTATTATAAACTAAACTAACGATGTCTGCCATGCAAATACTCACTAAACTGTATAAACACAAATTATGCAATCTAGTAGGACAAATGGAAATTATGCATCTTGATATAAAACTTATTCTAGACTCCAAATTCCGTGTGAATGGTTGCGAATTTTTGAAACATATTCATCCATCCATAGAAAATTCCACCTACGTACGTGCCAGGGGCGGCGCTAGCGGGGGCTCAAGGGGGGCAATTGCCTCCCTGTCGGTGACCGCGTGCGCCCCCCCCCCCCGTCGCCGAGAAATGAAGACTTTCGTCGGTAAAAATCTTTTCTATTTCGGGAGATGTGGAGAGATGGGTATCTTGGAATCTAATATTTTAAATGCCATCTTAAAGTTATTATATAGTAAACGGTCGAGATAAGCTATTTGTGTCCAAATTTGACGTCTGATTAACGTTTAAATCAACAGAATGACCGGCATCTGTTTCACTTGTCGTCCATTTGGCCTGTAGTTCGCACCGCATTGACAGAATAACCGATAAAGGTGACAAGTGAATCAGATGTCGCATTTTGTCCACTGTTTTCGGTCGGTCGGCTAATAGATCAACAAGACGGGTGAAAATTTGCATCTTTTGTTATTTCCATTGACTGCTTTGATCACTTGTCGGTACATTTATTAGGGAAAACTAAAGTATCTATATTAAAAAAGAGTGTGGCGATACACAGCGGTCACTCTTCTCAACGACCATTTTTGTTCGGCACGGAATTTTTCGGCCTACAGACATAATGTTAAAATAACCTCTATTAACGGCCACTCAAACCCATCTGATCTGTCGGGTTGGTCGCCCGTTCAACTTCAAATGCATTCCTTTCGTCTCTCTGACCACAGACCTTTTATTAAGAGAAAATGCAGGAAAGAAAGAACAAAAATTCATACACTCAAAATCGACACCGGAAATCAGATCGAAATTAATTATTCCTTTCCCACTGTAAAGAGAAAAGTGATTTTCGGTCTCAATCGGTGTTAACATTCAAGAGTTCATTTTTACCTTCCTAGTGCTGATTCTCTGACAAAAAATCTGCTATGGGTTGCAACCATCATTGAATTCAACTTTCAGCTGAACGACTTTAGAAAAAATACATGATATTATTCCCTTTCATCAACATATACCGACGAAACAATTAGGGATATATTTTTCTAATTAAAAAAAATGAAAAAGTGACCTCCGAAAGAGCTTAAAGATCCAAGCAGACACAAAGTCTTTTTTTTTTTCAGAAGAATCTATACTTATAAAAGGAAATGTTTGCGTGCGTGCGCGCGATGTCCAGACGAATCTATCGCACTCACAGTGATGAAATTTGGTACGCATGTAATCGCAAAGGCGATTAATGTACCTCGAAGCCGGAATTTTAAAATTCATTCTAGAAATTTTTTTATTTAATGTTTTGGGTCATTTTTGGTACGCTTATGGCTGTAGTATCTTTTCTAATGATCGCTGAAAAACAGTCAATGCACCATCGGATAGAGCAAACAATTTTCGTTCTAATGAAGTTTGTTTTGAACTTCAAACGTAGTTTACTGAATTTTGAGAATTTTTTTAAAAATAGTCAGTTTTGCGATCGAAATTTAATTTTTGTTTTTAAGTTTGCTGCATCCGACGTTCTAATAACACTATTATTTTCAATTTTTTTCAGCTGATAACTGGAACGGTTCTGTCGTATTTAAAACAAGAACGGTTAAAATAACTTTTCCCTTTTTTATTAAATAATTTTTTTGGTCAGTTGAAAGATATTTTTATCTACCGAGCTCCCTCCTGTGACGCTTTTCCGGGACGTTGTAGGCAATTTCAATGGCTGACGGTGCAGAGCGCAGGTGACGTCATAACCTTCAACTGAATGACTTCGATTATTATTTTCGGCAGTGTCTTAACGTGTTTATGTCTCGCATATTTTATTTGCTTTATAATAATCATTTTTACGTTGCAGTTTTTTAATATTGTTTCGGATTAACGTACTCTGTATTTTCTACAGTTGAAATGTCATTATCGCGAAGAAAAATAAGCGGGAAAATCAATAATGTGTATCTTTTGTTTTGTTTTCAGAACTTTTTCATGCCATTGTGAGGTTTTTTTTTTGTTTTCTTTTTGTTGAAGTCCTGATTCCACGGGCGCGTACTGCTAGTATATACATAAAGAGGGAGAGAAACTCGCTGTGCTCAGCTTTTCGCGGCTCGCAACCACTACCTTTTTTCAGTTTTAAATACTGCATATAGATTAGTGGAACAGGATATGGGACAACGAAAAATCCACATTTGAGTTTTAATATTTTGCACAAATTTGACTAGAAGTTTTCAGAACCATAAATGCAATATGATATCGCTCTGAATAATGTTTCCATCCCCTAGAGTAGATATTTCGTTCTTTTTTGAAGAACCGTTTTCTTAAAGCTGTTCAAAAATACTTTTTTTAAACTTGCACATTAAACATGAGGCATTCTGAGTGGTTATCTATACTTGCAAAGTGATCAGATGAATTGGCGAAATCGGTCCAGTTATTGAGGCTGGGGACTCAGTCAAGGTTTTTCCCCATGGAGAATGTACCGTGAAGTAGTGTTTTTCCGATTTCTCTAAAAAATGAGGGTCGGTGGGGGATAGGCGATCTTTGATGACTGACCTAGGAGTCATAAGCTTTCATATGAAAAAAACATGTCAAAATAGGTCCAGTGGTTCGATTGGTCCTTTGGCATAGAAAATTATTTTAAATATATAGACTACCCGCCTTTGGCAACCAGCTGTTCGGCTCTAATTTTAATATCCTGTACATATGCTTGAAACTTGGAGAAATAAGTTGGCGGTTGTAGAGGCTGAGGTACACTAGGAAAGCTTTAGTTTGCGATGTATTTAGAATATGGAGGGCGATGGGTGATAGGGGACCAGTGATGATATATCTAAACGTCAGAAACTTTCATATGCAGTAAAAGTTATCGAAATCGGTCCAGTGGTTCAGGCTGGGGGACTATCTCATGTTTTTTCCCAAAAGAGAATGTGCAGTAGAGAAGTATTTTTTCGGTTTCTCTCGAAAATGGAAGGTGGTAGATGCAGGCGACAATTGATGACATATCATAAGCTTCCATATGAAATAAAAATTATCGATATCCGTCCAGTGTTTGGGGCTGGGGAATTGGTCCTCTGATTTTGCCAACAATTTTAAATATGTAGTTATGCATTTATAGGTTTAAAAAAAAAGTTAATTTTTTTCACTTGTTTCGGCTATTATTTTATTTAGTTATGAGATTTAGATAACAATCTGTATTTTTTTTTCCAATATCAGTGCGGTACACTTTATTTGCTACGAGATTTATGTTTTTAATTCTTCATTTTCTATTATTGCTTGTCGTTCCGTCAGACAATTCTTACTGCATCGACATTATACAAATAGCTGATTATTCCAAATAATTAATTATTATAATTGAATTCGCTAATTAATAGTTAATTATCTTTAATTAAATATAAAATTAAATATTGTGTGTTATTGTATTAGAGAAATTTCGCTTGCCCCCCCCGTCGGAGATGTCTTGCCTCCCCGTCGGAAAATTTCTGGCGCCGCCTCTGGTACGTGCTCCTAAAATACCCTCAATAAATATTGAAAGTCAGAATATTTTCACAAGGTAAACTATTTCCACCCAACCTACACAACCCTTTATATATAGAACTTCAACATGAAATCTCAAAAGTCAATACAGATTTTGCGTTAGTGGAGAGCATGTCATATTAACTCCGGAGATTGGGTTTGTCTTAATCTTCCCTAGAGACGTCAATTTCCGAGAAAGCTATTTTAAACCCACTTCAAATCGAAATCTGACCTCATCCCTTACGATAGCAATGTCTTCCTGTTCGATTGGTCGATTTCCTCGCTATACACGATTCGATTTCCAAACGCTTAAGCAGTCTTATTAATTGTAAGTGGTTTCGCCACTCATATAGTTATGATAAATAGATCCAAAGCTCGGATTAAGTATGAATTCGTTGTTGCTCAGATATGCAAACGATGTATTAACTCTTTAAAACTGATGCGACATTTATCTTCTAGCTCCTTTAAAACCGGGATATTTTTGGAAAGAAGCGACATTAATTGGACTCTCCCAATCTGGGTGGTCCGCCTAATGCGCAAGTGATAGCGATGTCACTTACAAAACCTTTCTGCAATTAGGTGTTTCTTTTCAACGGTCTTTCTACAAGCATGTCCTCCTTTTGTTGTTTGTCATGAAGC
>BGPR01000066.1:1192309-1218302 GCA_013235015.1 Araneus ventricosus
AAAAGACGGAAGTACGGAGGCAGTTACTCAAGTGAAGAAAGCATAAGCTCAGTGCCCTTAGACACATTCCTGAATCGTTTGTGATATTTTCATATTAACTCTTTAATCCCAGGGCGACTTTTTTCGTCTAGCTCCTTTAAAACCGGGCCTTTTTGGAAGGATACGGCATAAATTGGACTCTCCCAACCTGGGTGGTCATTCTCCCACCACTCCATCCTTGCTATAATCTTCCCTTAAGGCGCAAGGAAATGGGCGGTGGTTGGCAAGGATAATTGGACCCTCTACCTAGCTCATCTGCTAAATGATCTCAGAACCTCACCTCCCCTCAAAGAAGCCAACAGCCTCAGACCGGCTTTCGTTGCTGTTAAGGGGAAATTTTTAGAACGCCTGGGACCGCCTCGCTTGGTATGAGAGGGTTAATCATGAAATTTACTCAGCTACTGGATCATCTTTTTCAAAACAAAAGTAAGGTATTTGAGTGATGAAGAGGAGTTGGTTTATGATTATTATGCATCATCTTCAGTTTCACTTACAATATATTTTTGAAGAATTGCTATTGTAATAAATTTCTGCTGTGGCCGTGGCCAATCTGTTTAGTGAATGTGCATAATTGGAAATGTTAAATTTCTTCTTTCGAAAATATATCACAATGTAGTGTTTAGTACATTATATCAAAGTTAACACTATATAAATAAGAGTATATAATTTTTGTTCGAAACATTTTTAACGCAGCCGAAGTTTAATAATATAGGCGAAAGGATCCGATATTTGGAATATGTAAGTGAAGTATTGAATTAGTATCACTGAAGCCTAAATTATTGAAAGTCATCTTTCCGCTATATAAATAATTAAATTGAATTCCAATAATTTCTATCTCTGAATAGCAAAGGCGAAGTGCTAATGCATCTCTTTAAATCATATAAAAATAGTCAGATTTCCTTGGAATTATTATATAGATTCTTCTGTGACAAAATATTACTTGTATACTTTGGAATCAGGAAAAACTTTCTAATAGACTCAATACATCATGTAGAATGCCCACATAGTATCGCTGGGAGAAAACTGGGATTATTGAGTTAACACTTACGAAAACCACACCTAGCTATTATACTCTAAACGAAAGGCAACATTTTAAATATTTCTAAATTCTATACCAATAATATTTTGAAAATGTAATTGATGAAATTATAACACAAGATTAATTGATTATTTATATCAAAATATGTAGGATAAAAATTGCGAAAATCTTGGTATAAAAGGAAACGTGCATATAAAGCGACAATAGAACCACTAAAAATTAAAAAGCAATGGATAGATAAGTAAATTTAATTTGAGTGATATATGGCGCAGGAGACAAATCTTGGCTATGATTAAATAAACCAAATATCGGTATAACCCTATGAGCCCTATCCCGCCTCAAACCGCCCTTCCGACAGACGCCGGAGTCAGGCGGTTTTGGGCACCTGGGTGAATGTTTTAAGAAAATTGTAGTTCCTTTCTTCGTTGGCAATTGATCGGGCAACCATAGGCGTTGACCTCCTGGAATTTCGGTAAAGAACGTGACGATTCCATTCTGTTTTTGTGAGCTAAAACTCACGCCAGGTTTTGAGACAATGGAATTCTCACTCTAGCCCGGTTCAGAGAGTTAAAAGGAAACATGCATATAAAACGACAATAGAACAACTAAAAATTAAAAAATAATGAATAGAGTGAAATAGAATTTGAGTGATATATGGCGCAGGAGACAAATCTTGGTTATGATTAGATAAACTATTTCAGTTTTTCCTCTAAAATTGAACTTCTAAAACCTGCACAATTTATGATGGTATAAAATGTGCTTAAAATAGAGGTTAAAAGTTGTGGTTTGATAGAGAGAGATAGCCAGAATATGGACAAGATAATCGTTGTAAATATATTATATTGATTTCCCAAAATGAATTTGTACAGAATCTTGTGGGAGTCAATGTACGAGGGTCATCCAGAAAATAAAGACCGTTTAGTTATACAAAATGGAAAACACAATATTTATTGGAGGAAACAATTCTGTTACATACCGGAAGGTTCCTTCACTTCTCTGCATAATCACCTCCTACATTTAAACATTTGTGGTATCTGTTTACGAGCTTCAGAATTCCCATGTTATAGTTTTCTGCTGCCAGTTCATTAAGCCAGGTGGTCACTGCACTCTCCAACTCTTCACCACTTCCAAAACGTTTAACTCCCAGAAAATATTTCAGCTTAAAGAAAAGACGTAAATCGCTATGAGCAAGGTCCGGACTATAGGGTGGATGATCAAAAAGAGGAATGAGCTGCTCGGCGGAAAAGCGCCAGCGGTCTTTTTTCGATGCAGTGAACACCTCGTAAACGGATACCACAAATGTTTAAATGTAGGAGGTGATTATGTAGAGAAGTGAAGGAAGCTTCCAGTATGTAACAGAATTGTTTTTTCCAATACATATTGTGTTTTTCATTTTGTATAACTAAACGGTCTTCATTTTCTGGATGACCCTCGTAGAATAAAATGTGGATTTTCTAAATCGCTTTTATCTCCCTACGAACAATAACCCATTTAAGGTATTTTACGAGTGGAATCAGCTTAAGAAAACAGGATAGTCATCAACTGAGAAATTAAAAATATTTATTAAATTAATATCAACCAATAATCATGATAGGTTGAGACGTGTTCGAACATATTTGGTCATGCATTTGTGCAAAGTTTTGGTTCTGTTAAAAACTAGAACAAAACTAAATTTTCCTTAAAGCGTCGTAAGCTTTGTATATTTCTAAGAATGAATAACAAAGACTGTTGGAAGTGAAAATTATTTATCAGCGAAAAATGAACAGATATTATTTGCAACAATATTTCATTCTTTTTTAAGTTTTAAAGTACCACCGAATCATCTTAGGTTAATTGCAATCAATTAATACGGAAAGAAATTATTAAACAATGACTTCCTTTAGAATAATTTGCATTTCTGGATAGTGTCCTTAGGATTTGGATATAAGTAACTTAAATATGAAATATCATAATATTTTTTCAATTAGCAAACTAATGAGAAAATGTTCTAATAATTGGACGCGAGGCTTCAGTTGAGTAAAAAGAAAAATATATTTTAAGTTTAATTTATGATTATTTTGTATTAAATGATTTGCAACAATTTCTTTGATCACGAAGACATCAATATGCTTCACATTTCTCACAAAAAGATGTAGTTTTGAAAGTGCATCCTTCCAATTTGAATCTTTGTTGAACATCTTTTTTGAATTTCTTTCAATCATGTGGTTTATCCCATCAAATTTCACGTCATTGCAAGGTGATAGATTGATTTAACTTTTTCTGATGAAACTTTTTCAATTTAACTTTTTCTGAAAGATGATAAGGATTCTCGTTTTTTGCTCTTTATAACTGTTCTGTACAATGGCATTAGTAAGTGACGCTTACTTCCCCCTCCCATATTTTTATTGTAAAACTTGACAATTTCAGGTCTGGAAATTTCAGCAAAAATGGCATCTGTTTTGCTCCATCTTTTAACTACGTCCACACGTCCACATTTCATCAAACCAATTTTTCTTTCTTCTTTAACACATTTATCTGAACTACCTCGTCCACACGTTTTCAACAATGCATCAATTTTTACGTTTAGTAATTGAGTAACAACTGTAAAATGCCTGAAATACACATCCAAACAACATTTTCTAAGAGGAAATATCTTTAACTGTAGAACAAAGCAAAATTTTTGTATTATAGACACCTGGTAGAACAAATATTAAAAATCATGTTATTTGCTCTAAGCCCTGATGTCCTATTATTTTATCCTCTTATTTAAGCACTTTTAACATATTTTAATGTTTACACTATTTTTATATACATTAGTTCCACATTTTTATCTTGACCTGATTCTTACATAGTTTAGCACAAATCTAAACAAATGTTTGGCGCAGCTTGGCCAATACTGGCCCTTGTGCCATAAAACCCCAATCAATCAATCAACTTATCAGTAGAACAAATGTTTGATTCTCATTTGTAGCACAATTTCTCATTATTTTTAAATTAAAAGCACCAAATTAGGCAAAAATAGTATATTTTATATTATGAATTTTTTCGAAAAGCAGAGGATTAAATATAATAATGTTTTTGAGGACTCAAAAAGCATGCAATTACGTTTTGACTGCAGATGGTCAGAACCTTCCAATAATTTCTTCGTTAGGACTATGCTGGCAACTATTCAGCAGAAGTGAAAGCAACTTGCTATTCTAGAAGGCATGAATAGTAGAACTCAGGGTTTTGAAGTTGAAATTCTTAAAAATGTGTGATCTAGATTGATAAAGATGTGTCATAATACTAGGACGCCAGGGCCGAAGAAATTAATTTAATAAAGAGATCAGCGTCGAAATGATGTGACATCTCAAGAAACTATTCCTACATCAAAAATATACAAAAAGTAATTTCATGGCACATAAGAAAAACAAAACACAAAATTGTAGCACGAGAAAAAATAATGGAGATGAGGGAAAGTAATTTTCTTTCCTGCTTTAAGTGTTGGGCTAAGGATGAGAACAAACACTTTGGAGAAGAAACGTTTTATGAAGCTTTAAGCACCCTATATCGTGGTGAGTAATATGAAATTTGAATAAATGTGCCAAAGTTATGAAAATCCGGATATAATGTATATTAAACAAAGTTATTATGCCAGAGCTATCAAAATATGGACTTCGAGGATTAGCAGAGTCGATCACAATAGATTCCGGAAAAAGTTGGGTTATTAGCTAGCGGAAAAATGGAATCTCCTCGAGATTTTCTGATTATATTCTCTAGCATCTCTTTAATGAGATTCTCTAGGATAAAGAATGATGTTCCTAGATAAACACTCAGAAGCGTTTGCTATTAATTAAAAATGTGATATGCATAGCTTCAGCCACCTTAAGTGTTATATAATGAAGGATTTAGCTGCTCTGTCTCTCTCTTATGCATAATGGAACGAGACGCTAAAATTGCAGGTGTTGCACTTCATGTTTATATAATCGAAGCTGATAACTTCCATTTCCAGTGAGTCGCTTTTAAGCAACTTCGCTGCAACTGTTTTATTTCTACAAAGTAGGGAATAACATCATTAGAAATTCTGATTATGGATATTGAAATGCTTCTTAGATATGAGTATAGAAAAATAAATAATATTAATATATTATACAGAACAATTAATATAGCTTAAAATATTTTAACAAAAAAAGAATAGTAGAAGTTTCGTCTTAATATTTTAGGTCCCATTAAAAGGAAATTATCTGTTTCACAATAACTAATATTTATACCATGATCTTAAAGATTTCTGAAACTTAATTTGCAAGTTTCGCAAACTTCACCTAAGAATGATTAAGTTTTTTTTTAAATTTGTTTAAAGATTATTGTGCAAATTAAGATGCTTTATTAATCCTTCGCTTGCCTTGCTTAAAATTTATTAAAAGTAGGGCATAAAATAAATTTTGAGCATAAAATTTAGAGACAAATAACAAATGTCAGTCTTTGAATGTCCGAAATTTTTCTTTATTTCGCAGATTTTCATACAAGAATTCAATATAATAAAAAAAATATCATTAAAATATTAATTATTAAAACTTAAATATTTTACGATCAGCATTTTAACTCGAATTGCTTCAATGAGAATATAAAAAAAAAGATTTTTGAAACTCTTTTGGAAATTACTTATATTTAGTTGCTGAACTGGGTTTTATATTATACGCAAACATTTTAAATTAACCATTTCTTTAAGCTTTCGTTGAGAGATTGGCCAAGAAGTCGCCCAATAATATGAACATTTCTTTCAAATGTGCTTGAAAGTTTCAATCAGAAATTGGCATTTTCTAGAGATTGTCTCAAAGAAAAAGCTGCCGTTAATTTCACAGTAATTGGAAAAAGGAATTAATATATGTTAATAATAGTTCAAGATATATACCTCTTAAAAAAGATCTTGCATTTGAATTCGAAGTAATATTTAAAGTAATTAAGTATTATCTTTTAAATAATTAACACTTTTGTCAAATGTGCTTGAACGTTTCCCTCGGAAGTTAGCATTTACTCGAGATTGCCTCAAAGAAAATCTGTCGTTATTTTCACAATAATTGGATAAGGGAATTAGATATGTTAATAATAGATAAAGATATATACCTCCTAAAACAAGCGCATGTCTTTGAATTCACCTCTTAAAACAAGCACTTGCCTTTGAATTCGAAGTCAGTAATATTTAGATACAAATTCCAGAAGATATTTGCAAGCGACTCAACCCCATATTATAAATACTACATTCTAGTGAGTTTATATTTAGCTTTCAGAAGATTTCGAATAATAGGATTCACAAATTGTTTGAAATACAGCTGTGTAAGTTAAAAGAAGTTCGTTTCATTGCAGATTCCTTTCTTTTTATCTCATTTCTCTAGAGAACTAAGTTTAGTTTGAACTGAATTTTACATTAATAGCTAATTTAACAATGAGAATTTTGCGAAGTTTGTTTATTTTCTATATAAACTTGAGCTTTCCAGAATACATACAAGTGTTTAATTTCAGTTTAGGAAGTGCTTGTAATAAATGTGATTATGTACACAATGTGACGAGGTTATATTGTTGTCATTATAAAAAGAATATAGTTAAGTTAGCAGGAAGTCTTTATATTCAAGTTAAAGTGAAAAGCTGTCGGTGAACAGATTGCATTCATAATATAGCTAAATTGAAATGTTTAATTTAAGAATTACACTGAATTAATACCCGTCAAAATTAAATATGGAAATGGTACAAATAACCTTTGGTACAATTTAACTAATAGAAAAATATTATTTCTTGAATTTTTCTACATATCACTCGTCTTATCGAAAGCATAAAATAAATGTATGCTTGCAGAAGGTGTTATAAGCGTATTAAAAATGCAGTATTTCATTGCTTCTGCAAATTGCGTATGTTTATTTCTGTTTAACTATTAAATTTTAATTTGTTAAAATATCAAATTTAAAGTTCTTTATTATTAAGTTTAAAATTTTAAAGTTAAATTATAAAGTTTTCAAAACCTGGGGGCATCGCCAGTTCAGGGATGAGAAACAGCCGGATACGAAAGCTTGTTCTCGCTTTCCTAGTGGGTATAGTAATGGTTTGGGGTCGAGTTACTTCAACTTCGATAACGACACGTACCCCCTGTTGGAGGGTTTGGGAAGAGGCCAGTGATAGGCTGCTAGCAGTGATGTGGGGTGGGTAAATACCCAGTGGGTAGGCAAATATTTTTTGGGTATATACCCGGGTATTTACCCAAGGCCTGGGTAAATACCCAAAAACTGGGTATTTTGCGGGGAAAAGACTTTTCGAATGCTGATTCACAATGAAACATACAAACTTCTATGAATACCCAAAAACTTGATATTTTGCAAGAAAAAAAAGTATTTGAGAATGGTGTGATTCAAAATGAAGCATTAAAGTTATAAATACCCTTACACTGAATATTTTGCGAAAATAAAATGCATTTGTGAATGGTGATTCAAAATAAAGCATAAAATTTATAAATAGGATATTTTGCATAAAAAAAATCCTCTCTAAATGTTGATTTAAAATGAAACATAAAAATTATAAATATCTCAAAACTGGGTATTTTTTAAAGAATTATTTGCGAGTGGAGATTTAAAATTAAACATATAAAATTTATATACATAATACATAGTTATAAAATTTTTAAATTAAAGTTTTGACTAAATTATATAAACAAAAACCAATTGCTATCAGGATTTCGAATAAAGTATTCTAAAACTTAAACGGGATCGGGGGACAATTTAGTTTTTACGGTTTGAAACTTTGACGCTTACAATAGAATAATTATTTTTAACTCTGTTTATGCTATACTAGCCGCATTCGGCGACCAGCTTGTTCGCCGGGAATATAATTTCAACTGAATCTCTTATGCATAGTTTGATATTCACGATTCCCTTAACAAAGTAATTTTAAATTTCAAATTACTATAGAGATTTATCCCGAATTCTTTACGTAGCCTTGCACTTGTTCTGTTCCTTGCCTATATGAAAGTTCCTAATGGAGTTAAGTAACTGTTCGTGTCAAGTTACATCTAATTGTACGCAATCGAAGCAAATTTTAATTTGAAAAAGTTATTTCAACATCGAAATACCGTGGCACGTTTCACGTCCAGCAGCATGTTAATTGACTTAAAACATGCTGATAAAACGAATTTAAACATAGCAACCATAATCGTTCAGTTTTACGGGTTTACTTCTTTATGTACTTACTATCTAGAGGACTTTCTTTACAGATTTCACAGAAAAATTGATCAAATAAAAAAGAAAATAAAATTCGATAGAATATCATATTAGCTTTCAACAATCGAAGAGAAACACGCAATTAAATATTTGTTTAAACAATGAAAACGGTTTGAATTTCATTGTAAAAATGAATTCCAAAAAATATTTTTTTAAATTTATTAAAATTAAAGAAAAAATCGAATGAAAACTTAATTGATACCATTGAAAAGGTAAGCTTTTGAATTTTCAGATGGTTTAAAAATAATTTTTGTGCTGTAATTTTTTCGGAAGTTATTAAGGAAAAACTCCAAAATTTCGCTTAATTTTTAATTAATTAAAATTCTAATTAAAATTTTAAAAAGTTTACGAGGTGCACATTCCCACCCTCCAAAGTATGCTTGTGCCAAAATTCTTTGCTCTAGGCCTAGCAGTCTGTCCTGTAGAGTGCCAAAACACACATATTCTCCTTTATTACTAGAGATCAGTAGCGAATCCAGGATTCGGGTCTCGGGGGGGGGGGGGGGCGGAGGTCATAAAAATTTTGTATCGTAGTGACGAATGTCAAACCTCATGGCTTATGTAAACCAAAACACTTTAACTTTACAGGCTTTCCTCTCCTGACAAAAGGAATAATAAAGAACACTACAATACTTTCAATAATTTAATAAAAAATACAATGAAATAGCTGGCCAAAAAATGTTTTCGACCGCGTCAACGCTACAAATGCAAATGGAATGACTAGAAAAGTAGGAACATTTTCGAGCCTGTCAAGTCAGAAAGCAATGTTGTCACGATTTTATTACTATTCTTTTAAAATGAAAAATAAGATCAAACAGTTGAAGTGATTTTAAATTAAATCAAGAATTTTGGTTCAGCTCTGGGGGGTGGGCTGCAGCCCGATAGCCCCTCCCCTGGATTCGCCACTGCTAGAGATAGACAGTTCCAGTGAATCTTGCGATCCATAATTTACTCACATTGCATGTTGGAAGTCAACCATTCTTTTTTGATTTAGTGAATAGTTATTCATTTACTTTACGTGTATTATTATTACTGTAAATTTTACGTTAAAAAGTGAAAAAAAGGAGAAAAGTTACCTGCCTGGAACTTTTAATGTTAAGAAGGATAAAAGTATCCAATGTAAGTATTGTAATATTGAGTACAAACTTGCTAATGTAAGCAGAATAGAGAATCACATAAAAAAATGTTTCAAAAGTCTTGTTGGATTAAAAAAGGTTTTGAAAAGTGTTAATTTTTGAAATACAAATGTTGGGATTGCTAGGGTAATTATAAAAAATGTTAATATTTGAATAATGTTGGGGGACCCAAATATTAAGGGCATAAAATATTGAATGGGGTAGCTAGGAATTTTTATAAATATTGATGCAAGGTAGAAGCCCAGAAATAAAATTTAAATTATAATATATATTGAACAATTAATTAATTCTGGGTATTAAATTATATAACAATAATAAGCCATTCTTGCAATATTGAAATAATTCACCTACCTTTGCTGACCTGAAAACCCTAGCTACATAATTAAAAGTTCATTTTCATATAGTGGTAGTACAATGCTAAAAATAATTAAACAAAAACAATTTTATTAAATTTTAAATAATTTTTTATTTAACAATTATTGATATTGAAATTAATTACTGCCATAAAAATTTAGATATATGCATAATATTTGATGCACAGAAATGAACATTTATCAGACAAAACAAAAGATAAAAATTGTAGCTACACATTAGCACTGCAGGCCTAAGAATTATATTTCAGAACACAAAGTAAAAAAAGACAACCTAAATTTGATAGAGATGTAATGATGAACATTTTTCACTGCAACATCACAAACACTTCTTGAAATGATGAATATTACTTAAGAAAAAGTGAATTTTTTTTATATTCACTTAATGATATTTTTGAGGTATTCAACTTGCACATTTTCGCACCTTCCTCGGCCATACCTCTAGGCCTGCATCACTCATTCAAAAAATCAAAATCGGAAAAAGCTGAAGATGAGAACAAAAATGTTGAGCAGGAATAAACGTTAAAAAGATGATCACGATCTCTGTGATTAAGAGTACACACCACCACGATGAAAAATAAAAATGCTGTAGGCATTACCCACACTGCAGATCCCGCAAAAAGTGATGATCATTGAAAATCAGCGTTCATGGATTGTTCCGGCATAAAGAAAGAAATGCTTTCTTCACAACAGCACCTTAATACAATAGATTGTTCCGGAATAGTGTTGTAGAGAACTTTCCATCACGTCCTTCAAAGCATTCATCACCGAGTTTCTTCATATTGCATTCTTTTAGGAATACCAATCAAGAATAATAAGAATCTTCAGCTTCAGACTCAGGAATATATAAAAAACATTAACGGAAAATTAAATCAGAGGCAAGACAAGACAAGACCCCAGGCCCCACCGGCCCTGGGGGCCCGCAGCTGGAACAACACCAACCACTCGCTTAGCCCATCACAAAGGAATTCCAAAAGAAACGGAAAACGATTCCAGATACAGACGCCTAATACCTGATGACGCCAAAAACTTACGCGAGCCAAGATGGCGAAGAAATAGTCCCGTTGCAAAATTTGAATTTAAAAATTAATAAAGTTGAAACCTTAATGGAAACAACAACAAAAGTTAAGACAAATAATAATTAAATTGAAAACAAAGTAAATAATTATGTAAAATTTAGAAATTAAATGAAACGGTTAAAATTAACGTTTGAATTTCAAAATTATCCAAAGTTGCCACAAGAAAATAAAGAAACTTTAGTGGCGAAGAATTAAATTAATTAAAAATACTGACAAAGCCGAAAAAAAGATGTTAATGCAATATTTGCAATCTAACAAAAAGGATAAAATAGCTAATGAATTTTCTTTTAATCAGATTCCAACCATGACACTTACACCAAATTTAGTTTTAAGAACATTTAAGTATTTATGTTCATAATCCAGATGAATCCCGTTTCCTGTTTAGACGTATGTGAGTGTGTGTGTCTACTATACCGTCAAATAATACAACAGATTCAGGAACAAAAAATCCACATTTCTTGTTGCTGAAATCTTGTTACAAAAACAACTTACTTTATTGAAAGTAATACGAATGAATATTAAGTTCAGAATAATTCACTTTTAAAAACTGTTAGAACTGAAACATCTGCTAACTTATCAGCAATGTCTGGTACTTTGACTAATAAATCCAAAAAGAATTATAAACAAATATATATTTCATTTTAGTTTCCATTATCAGCTCTTTATCATTTTAAAACCAAACTCAACACTTTCTTTTTTTAAAAATTATTTGAGTTTTTTAAAAAAATGATATTTAAGCCAAGTATTTTATGTAAGATCTATGATATAGTATTGCGTTTTTGTTTTTTCTGATTCATTTTTTAAATTTTTTATAGAATTTAAAAGGTTAATAAATTATTAGGTTTCTTTTTTTTTACCTTACCTTATACTCAATACATATTCTATACATATTTATATTATATAGAGGCATCATATTTCACAGTGTATGTGTTTTATATGAATAGAGTTAATTGAAAAATAAATACCCGGGTAAATACCCAGGGTATTTACCCTTAAAAATAAATACCTGGGTATTTTACATCACTGGCTGCTAGGACTCTGACCTTAGATCTTGACTGCTGTCATGGCGCCGGTCATTCAGTAACCCTGGTACTCCAACTGGCATAAAAGTCATTACTCCATGTGAGCAATGTTATAAAATGTTCTCCTTAGATGGAGGTAGAAACTTTAATGTGGTAAGATATTCACCTCCATCTAAGATACTGGTGAAAGCTTTTCCTTGTTCAAGCTGTTTGGTTTTTCATTGAGAAAACTCAATGTTAAAAATACTTTTTGAAAGTTTTTTTGAGCATTAAAGGATCATAAATCATTTCTAAGCAAGTTTGACGAAAAAATGATAAAAGGGATTTAATAGTTTATATGTAATACTTAGATAATAGGGGGCATAGTTTTATCACTTCAAAACGTATTTCACTTCTTCGGTTTAAAAAAAAATTAATGCTAATTCACAAATTCATAAAGCCTGTGCAAAGAATTTAAAATGCAAACATCTGTTTGAAACGAACGATCTATCAACATTCAGCTTCATTAGAAAAACACTTTTCTATTCTATCTACAAAACTTCATTTATTCCACCCTTCCAAAGCATTTGGGATTTTTCTATACCATATAATTTCATACGAAAAGTTATCCACGTGAAATTTATTTTTCAAATCGTAGAAATGTGAAATTCAATTCATTCAAGTATTGCAATGAATTATAAATTAAATTTAGGCATTTATTCTTGAATCCATCTCACTACGTGCTTTATTAAAAGAATTTCTCCGAACAGTACTTCTTTCCTTAAGGTTTCTGAAATTAAGAATTCTTTTCATACGCATGCAAAATTCCATATTTCTTTTCGATTAGAGAATTCAGTAATGACATTCCACAATGTTTGTAATCGACGATTTGCATTTTTTTCAGGCGACGAGACAGGAACCCGCATTGAATTTTAAAAGAATGAGGACAAATAAGCTTGCTCATTGTAGGTCCTTTTAAGTGCCTTAATAAAGAGAAAAGTTTCGTGTTAGAGTAAAAATATGAGGGATATCATATTAGACTCAAAAGAGCTTAGGCTTCTACAATTCTTATGATCGAATAAAAAAAAGTTTGAAGATTTAAGCGAGAAGTTTCGATGAAACTTAATAACACTTTTTTTTTGAAATTAAGGATTTCATAAACAGATTTCAGTTACGGAAATTCGCTTTGTGGCTTTAAGATATAAATAGAAACTGAATTGTCTCAACTCCTTAAAGAAAATATTCTGTATATGAGTAAAATCTTTCAACCTTTCAAAGTAAGAAATCAGATTATAAAAGATAATTTATTGGAGAAAAGCTCAATTAAAATATCAAAGATATAAAAAATAAAATTGTATGAAATATTTCATCAGCTAATATTTACTTATTCAATAAAATATTTTAAGGAATTTAATTTTTGACTTGATATACCTGCGAAGTATTTAATTTTTTGCAGATGATGAATTTCTTTTATTTCTATATACTAAAAGGAATATAATTGAATATGAATTTTCCTAATGTTTCTAATGTATAGGAATTTGCGCATATCTTTTGACTTTTCTGAATTTAAATGATATTTCATTCAAATTTATTTTGTAAGTGAAGTAAATAGAAGACGAAACTTTTGAACATTACAAACTTACAACTTTTTTGAGATAACGCTTGAAGCTGCTTATAAGTGAGAGATCTTCTGCGTTAACAAACTCACTCCGTAACAGAAAGCTTATAAGAGCCCCATCAAAGCGTTTCTTTGTCTTGACTCAAGTTATCTGTCCGAATCGAAACAATATGAACTTGCAATCAAACTAATGCATTAATCCACGGCAGAAATATATTCGAGTTCAGAAGAGCGTGAAGCTTTACATTCAAAACTCAAAGGAATAATTTACATCCCAAGTCACCCTGAAACTGTTTCCCGCACTAATCCGAGAAAGTCTATTCATTCGCTCGGTGATAGAACGTCATTTTTACATTGTTCCCCTTGAAATGTTTTCACCGAATTCAACAGAAACAATCGCAGAGACAGTCAGTTAAAATTTAAATCATAGGATTGTAAAGAAAGATTTTCAAAATCAAAAGTGTTTATGCTGTTAATATTATTATCTTTTAAAAAAATTCAAAACTTCAATGTTACTATTAATAATTAAGTAATAATTTTGAAAATCTTTTCGCCAACTTACCGCAAGAAAATTTAATTGAAGTTTGCTTAATTTTATACGATTTGTACCTTAATTCTGAAATTATTGATAAAACTAAATGGTTTTGCAATTTTAATATTTGTGAAAACATCTCTTTAAAGGAATTGACTTCTACAGAAAGGCTAGGGGTATGTCAATAGGAAATCTTTTTCTAGTACATTGGCCAATGTTTATGTACACACTTATGAAAGAAATTTTTTTAAAGATAATATTATTTTTGTTTCAGGTATATTGATGACTTAATTTTATTTAACAGTGATGACTTTCATTTTTTAGTTAACAGCTGTCCTGAAGAATTTAAATTTAATAAAACTATAATAATAAGAAATGTAATTATTTGGATATGGTAATTGAGATTTCAGATATGGATGTCTAGGTAGGTATTTATGACAAAAGAGATGAATTTAATTACAGGGCCATTACATAATGCTATTTTCAAAATAATCTCATTACCAAGATCTTTCAAAATAAAATTTTCTGTCAAACTCAGAATTAAAAAAATTACATTTTCCGTGTTTCTTATTAAAACGAAAGATAATTTACAGTTTAATGGATTTCCAAAAACCTTTTGCAATTTTGAAATTTTAATTAGAAAAAGGACTTGAGTCTTTTTATTTACTTTGGTTTTTTCTCAATACATGAAGCTTGGCTCACTGGCTTCCTCCTTAGTATTTTTTTTGTTTTGTATATTTTTCGGCGACATTTTTCAAAATTGTAGCGTTGTGGCTGTCGATGCGTCTCTCCTTCTTTTTTCTTTGGCAGAAAGAAAGTTTTTTTATTTACTTTCTTTTGCTTTTGTTCTAAAGGCATAATGCAGTATTTGAGGGTAGTGTTTTCCTTCTTCTTTCAATCTGGGATATTTCGGGTCACAGAAAAATCATTTTCTTTTACTTGACAGACAGTTCCTCTACAGATCCCAATTTTGAAATTTAGAATACCAGCAGGGTGTGATCCTTAACAACGTCCATGTTCCGGATTTCTTATCTTATATTTTATTTTTATTATTGTCTTGACATTTGTACATTGATAGTTTTTTTTTTCATTTTGTTGTTAATTTTTGTATTATTGTCATTGTATCGTGGGAGCTCACTGCTTTAGCGAGCACCAAATGTTTCGTAGTTATATTGTTTGTTCTGTTTGCTTTGCCTTTTTCCGAAGCTGTTTTAATATTAATTGTTATACGTACTTGTATATGGAGACGAAAAAATTTGAATTCCTTTGTTGGTGTCTGATGACAGTACAGAGATTCCAAAGAAATGAAACAAATTCTTTTTCAAATGAATATATCTTTCAAAAAATATTTATTGCTCGATTTTAAAATTAATTGTATCAATTAATTATATAAAAAATTCTAAATCGATTGCCTTCAAATCTATCGAAGTCTTTTAATTGCGTATATTCATAATCCGATTAGCCTTTCTTATATTGCTAACTTGAGATGATATTAATGATAGTGTTGTAATTTCACAGTTCTGTGTTTCTACCATTAAAATGATATGAGAAAAGATAAACATATCAAAGGAACAATAAGTGTTTTCACATCATTAAGAGCATTTAAATTGTGCAATAAATATCTATATTTATAAAAGGCAATGCTTGTGTGTGTGCGCGCGCGATGTCCAGAGGAATCTGTTGAACTTACAGCAATCAAATTTGGCACACAGGTAGTCGTAATGGTGACTAAATGCACCTCGAAGCCGGAATCTTAAAATTTAATTTAGAAAATTTTTTTATTTAATGTTTTGTGTTGTTTTGGGTAATTTTCGACACGTTTACAGCTGTAGTATATTTTCTAATCATCTTTGAAAAACAATCAATACACCATCGGATAGAACAGACAATTTTCTTTCTAATGAAATTTGTTTTGAACTTCAAACGTAATTTACTAAATTGTGAGTAATTTTAAAAAAATAGTCAGTTTTGCCATCGGAATTTTATTTTTGTTTTTAAATTTGCTGCATCCGACTTTCTAATAAAACTATTATTTTCCATTTTTTTCAGCTTATATCTAGAGCGGTTCTGTCGGATTTAAAACAACAACGTTTCAAATATCTTTCCCCGTTTTTTGAATAATTTTTTTCCTGGTCAGTTGAAAGATATTTTTGCTCTAGCGATCTTCCTCCCGCGACACTTCTCCGGACCTTTTCTGGCAATTTCCTTGTTTGACGGGGCAGAGCGCAGGTGATGTCATAACCTTCAATTGAATGACTTCGATTGTTATTTTCGGATTCGATTTTATATTTTGCTTGCTGTATAATTAACATTTTCTCGTTGCAATTTTTTAATATTGTTTCGGATTAACGTACTATGTATTGTTTATCTACAGTTGAAAAATCATTATCTCGAAGACAAATAAGCGGAAAAATCAATAATGTATATCTTTGGTTTTGTTTTCAGAACTTTTTAATGTCATTGTGGGCGTTTTTTCCCCTTCATTTTGTTGAAGTCCTGATCCCACGGGCAACGCAGTGCGCGTATTACTAGTATCCCATAAATCCCTCTGGATACTTTTCTTATACTGTTTAATTTTTCTGTTCATTTTTTAATCTATTATTACTAAGTTCTCTGTGTGAATTAAATTCCCTGTCTACAAAGTTGAGACAATCACATCATTCGCACGCTGTCAATACATGAAGCAAGTTGTGCGGTAGTGCGCCGATTTCTTGGCTAGAATATGGAGGAGTTGAAGGAAACGTGGTCAGCTATTGAAGACGTTTGAAAAGTATTGTGAGTAGAAACAACCAGGTCTGCTCTCGACAGTTGCCCTTTTATTGTACGACAACTCCCGACCGCATGCGGTCACATTTTCTAATGGTTTGGTACAGAGATTTCGATAGGAGTTATTAAAGCACTTACCCTACAACCAAGACCACTATTGGGAAAATATTGAGAACTAATATTTTCCAGAGGCTTATCACGCTGCATTTCTTCCAATTCGAGATTAAAGGTTTTACCTCAGAGGGCTTGTTGCCTTAACTTTTTAGTTGGCCTCGCATAAGATGCAGAGCTAAGCAGTCAGTATTTTACGATTTTGATATTTTAAACTTTTAACCAATTTGCGAACTGAGACTGAAGTAAATTCTAAGAAAGTCTAAGATTCGGACACGGACTCAACATAATGCAATAAAGTCCCTATGTGTAATGCACAGTTCTGATATTTTGCTTCCTGAATAATTGTTCATTTTCGTTTTCAAGATTTGCAACAACAAAGTTACCATGATTTCACAGTACAAAATTGTAGAGAAAAAAATTGTAATTGTTTCTTTAAATTATTATAGCTTATAATAAAGTTTTTTGAAAGGGATCGAACATAATAGTGAAAAAAGTAAATTAAGCTATTAAAAAAATAAGTTGAAAATGTTTCTAATGGCTTCCTAGGAATCTTCTTTGAAGTGTAAAATGTATTTAAATTAACGAAAAAATATCTTCTATTGCCTCTTTGCTATTTTGAAGTATTTCCAAATATTCTTCAAAAAAAGCAAATTTTAATTAACGTTTGCATTAAATTAAATTGAGGTGAATTAATACAATGAAGTCTATAAAATTAATTTTTGAATAATTCTTATATTAAAAGGAATTTCAGAGAATTTTGTCAAAAAACCCCCTTTTCTGAGAAAATTTCGAAGATATTTTCATAAAATATAGGAGTGTTCCTAGAGTAAACAGTACTTAGAAAACTACAATATTCTCTTGAATTAAAATAAAAAATAATCCTTTTAAATTCACTTATAGCGCCAACTGATCCATATGAACTTTTAGGAGTGAAAATGCATGCAGCATATTTTTTTCCGCAGAGAATAAAAGCATTTCACTACGGCGCAAAACATACGAAAACAGAGAAATGTATGAAAATTGAACCATTATCAACATATCACTTAATGTGTCACCACAGAAAAATCGACTGAATTACATTTTGAAAATTTTTTTGTACATTCATTCGGAAATTCCGTCAGCAAATATTCAAAGATTTAGGAAGAAGCACTATATATTTGACAAAAGAGGGGGAAAATCAGCCTCAGTATTTAAAAAAAAATTAAAAAATCATTGGCAAATTTTGTCAATATGAGGCCACAGGCGAGAAACTAACTTGAGGCCCTCCTTTTCCCCAATGCCTCAAATCTGCCGTCAGCACTGCGATATACGTCCAATAGCTTTTGAGGCCCCCTACTCTTCCCCAATATCGCAAATTCCTCCTCGGAATAGCGCTACAATATATGTCGAATAAGCTTTGAGACCCCTTCCCGCCACCGAATGTCGTTAATTCGTCATCACCTTGCACTACTGTTTACGTCGAATGAGCTTAGAGGTAAAATGGATTTTCGAGACACGTGACGACCGCCTCTAACACCTGTGCGAAAAACCACAACTATAAAAAATCGAACAGAACTCAGTTTCGTCGATGTGATTCCGTAAATTTTTGTTTTATATATTTAAAACTCATTACTTTGAATGAAATTTTTTAACACCGTTTTTATGTAAACTCATTGTAATTAAATTATTAACTAACTAGAAATTCACCCGTCATGGTATGGCGGGTGCAAACTGCGTCTTCATTCGAGAGATTTCCCGTCAAATTTGACGTCTTTAAATAGATATATATGCGAGAGAAATGCTTAACATGGATTGAAAACAAATAAAATAAACATGTGTTTTATGACAGGAAATATTTTTTTATTTACATATTTCTTTATTCAAAAAATCATCGTGGCATCCAAAAAAATCCATCGTTGTATCCATCCGTGAAATCCATCGTGCATCGTGGCGTCCAAACTATATCACGAGCATGATATACCACTGAATTAATTTGCTACTTTCTATTAAAAAACGGAAATTAATTTGAAATATATGATTAATATAAATTAAAATTTCTCGGGAACTATTGATCATAGCGAGATAAATTTTATATCATCGATAGAAATTCTTATTTCACTATTTTAGAGCTATTAAATTTGAAATTGGAACGATAATTACTCTTTTAAACTTAAAATTACTGAAATTTAGGTTCTCTAACAATGAAATAATGCTGTTTAACGTCTCGCAGTGCTATGGCACGATTTTTATTGTTGGTGACGTCAGAGCGTTACCACCGGAGGATCTGGGCTATTATATTAGTAATTGCATCATATTCTGTAGCAATCGAAACGTTTTAAACACAATATGTTTTAATATTTCGCAACAGAAAAAGTCCGTATTAATTCCGATATAAAAAATAGAAATTTAGCATTATTTCATTAAACCCTGTTTACAAATATTTTGACAAGAAAAGAAATCTTTATTTTAGTTTATTCCAGTTGAAAAAAACAGCATGCTTTACCCAGCGAATGGGTGAGTTTCCTGGTTCGTTTATTTTGGATTCATAGACCGTTTTCCGGTAACCTTCCGATTTAAGAAATCGCCAAATCTATTTGGCGACTGTATCAAGAGCCAAATTCGAATCAGCTTTTGATTTAGTAAACAAAACGTTGAATTCCGTGTTCTTTGAGTTTGTGTAATCCTTTCTTTCTAATTCGGCTGAAAAAAGATCTTAAAGCATTAAAATTCGAAATGGAACTATAGTAATTAGCTAAATCGTTTGGTTTATAATTTAACCACCAGTGATTATCCAAATCGTTTGGTTACAAATTTAAACGCTAAACAAATTTTGGATGTAAGTAAAAAGAGCGATAAGGGCCAGTTTTGGCAACCTTTCCACTAAATTATTCTCTAATTTTAAGTAAACATTGAGCGCTACAACAATAGAAATATTAAATTTAATATTTTCAAAGTATTCTTAAGTCATAACATTAAAACGCTCCACTTTAAACATTAATTAATAACCTCAAACATAGTGTTGAATTTCGAAGATTCCCATTGCCATAACATTATCATCGGAAGCGGACGTTACACGCGGAAACCCTATTTACATGCAAAAAAACAAACCAGAAAACTCGTCCATACATATGCGACTACGTCTAAAGGACGGTTTGGGGTCGAAATTCACAATTTTTTTTTATGGTTTTACTTTATTTAGCTTTATTTTGCACATTTATTTAGCTTCCTAAATCTGCGTTTATTTTATTTTTAAGATGAATAGAAACGGAGTTATAGAATTTTTGATAAAACACGGTAGCTAAGAACGAAACTGGAAGTTGGATGTTTCTCCTCATTATACCAAATATACCATACTCTGAAGTAGAACTTAATTTGCTTTTTATTTATTTCAATTAATTATGTACTGTATCTGCAAGCAATTTCAATTTAAATAATATTTTGAGTTCATTTTGGCAAAAGTGTCCATATATGGACATTTTGCCAAAATGCGCATTTGTGAAGTTTTAAACTTCACGTTTTGGGACATTGATGGCTGAATTATTGTTTAATGCTTGATTTCATGATCTTAAAAGAGTATTTCATGAACTGGTAATAGTTCCTGGCAATATATACATTGAAATAATATCTTAACCTCAATAACCATAGAATCGTCACTTCTAAGAGACAGTCTTTGGCAGGAACAAAAAACGCAAGAAAAAAAATTACGGTCTCTCAGAATGAAAAAATGTGATAAGATTCTGAATAAAGAAGGTATATCTTACAAATGTGGCAAATTTCAAAACAAGTTAAATAAATATATTTTTAATGAGAAGCAAATTAAAACTTTAAATGCCATTTTTGAAAAACTTATATTTTGTCAAAAGTTACTTACGCTAAACACTACATCTCAAGAAAATTATCTATATATTTTCTTGAAATTTTGTATAGATGTTGTCTTAAGTGTAGTAAAGGCAATGAACTAGAGATATAGTTCTGAGATCACTAATGTTTGATTTAGAGCTGCATAATGTTGATTATACCTATGCATTTTGTGAAATTTTGAATAAGAGAATGCTCGACTTGCCATAACTTTCCTATAAATGCAAGTATTTCCTAGTTCATTGCCTTCACCATAGCTGTAAATGTGCTGCATAGAGAAATAATTTGAATATATGGATTAGAATTAATGCTAGAGTGGTTTTCCTATTTCTCTAATTTTCCCCATTTTTTACCTAAATTATCCCATTTTCCTGAATCTCAAGTGTCATAAATTTTCCTGACTGATATTCATCATAGTTTTGAATCATATTGAGTGAGAAAATGAACTGAAATTGCACATTAAAGCTCTTTTTCAAAAATTCGTTCCCACACGTAGTCAAATACCTAAAACTCTCCTTTTTGGTAAAAGGAAAGCGAAGCTGAAAAATTTGCAGATAGTACATCATGAATAATTGGCTTTGGAAATTACAATCATTTTCCGTTAGGTTTTATATATAATTTTATGTTCGAGAAGTATTAAATTATAAGTAAATAACTTGAATATTAAAGAAAATATTATCATCTGTGGTAAATAATTTTTTCCGGCGCAATTGCGAAACACAGCTTAAGTTTTCGTTCATAACTTCAAAGACAGATGTATAGGTCAATCTATAAAAAAAGTTCAATTAAATATCGTTAAGATTGAGAAATATATCGGCACTTTGGCAAGGGCTGTGTTATTTTAAAAGCCATTTGCTGCCTCTAGATAAAGTTTGCGCATCCATGTTCCCATGTGATTTTAGATGCTTATCGTGTTCCTGACCTACTCTTAAAGTTTAAACACGTTCTTTTCTTCAATCACCTTGTATACGTTTGTTTTAAAGCTGCGTGGTATCTTCATTTTGGATACGAATACTAGAAATGACGTATCCAGTAGAAATAAAATAATTGACTGGGAAAATGTTTAATATGCGTATGTGAACTCACAAATAGTTATGAAATCACAAAGATTCAAATAATATTAAACAATCAATTGACTACCTAAAACCTTCCGAAAATCATTTAATGTGAAGTTACTTGGCAAAATTAGCAGAAATCCAGTTCAATGAATGATATTATCTCTCTATATATACAAGTAAAATACACTGGTGTAAAAAAGTTAAGGAACATTTCGTAAAATGCGAGAAATTTGCAATTAATACGAAAACTATGTTTCGAAATCAGTTCTGGAGAATCGTGTGACAT
Organism: Araneus ventricosus; assembly: GCA_013235015.1. Taxonomy (NCBI): domain Eukaryota; kingdom Metazoa; phylum Arthropoda; class Arachnida; order Araneae; family Araneidae; genus Araneus; species Araneus ventricosus. Next base: position 1,214,406 of record BGPR01000066.1, read on the forward strand.
TCTATAGAGTATCATATATATATTACAGTGAAGATTTGGTCACGAGGGCAATTAGGGGGACCACCAGAAAGGGATGAAGGCGAAAATGGAGTTTCACCCATACTGCTTCACAGAAAGCTGATCACGAGATGTAACTTTTATCAATGGTTATGGTTTAATGTGCATTATATTTACATGCATTTTCGTAAGCATAGCACAAATATTCGGGAAGATATAAATGTTTCTTTTAAAAATCCCAAATTTTTCTGCATGTGTTTTACTTATAACACGCAGAGTTTTCATTCAAATTATTCAAAATTTGCAGAACACTTGACAATATGTTACAGAAGTATTGTTTTAAACATTGAAGTAAATACGAGGTAAATATTACAGGAAATGTGAGTGTTTGTACTAAATATTTTTTTACTGCGCATGTGCGAGACGCACAGCGGAATTTTTCTTTCATAACTTCAAAACCAGATGTATAGAGCAACTTTAAAAAAAACTCCAGCGGAATCCCACTAAAATTCAGAAAGCTGTCGGCATTTTAGTGAGGTGAATTTCAATTTCTCTTTTAGAGAAGCTAAATGATGAGGGTTCTTGTACAAACTGATATTTTTTAAATTTGTATCTTCGAACAGGAATTTTAGTAAAATTGAATATCCTGAATACCATGAACACTTATAAATTAAATACATTATTTAAATTGCATTTTCTCGAATACTATTCGAAGATTAACTTTTAAAAATACCAGTTTGTGCCAGAACCCTCATCATTTAGCTCCTCTTAAAGAGAAATTGAAATTCACCTCACTGAAATGACGTCAGCTTTCTGAATTTTAATGGGATTCAACTGGAATTTTTTTCATGTTGCTTCATATATATGGCTTTGAAATTATGAAAGAAAAATTCCGCTGCGTCACGCGCATGAGAAGTAAAAATTTATTTAGCACAAACACTCATATTTTCTCTAATATTCAACGTACTTACTTCAAAATTTACCACAATACTTCTGTAACATATTGCCAAGTGTTCTGCAAATTTCGAATAATTTGAATGAAAACTCTCCATGTTATACGCAAAACACATGCTGAAAAATTTGGGATTTTTTAAAGAAACATTTATATCTTTTCGAATATTTGTGCTATGCTTAAGAAAATGCATGTAAATATTATGCACATTAAACCATAAACATTGATAAAAGTTACATCTCGTTATAAGCTTTCTGTGAAACAGAATGGGTGAAACTCCATTTTCGCCTTCATCCCTTTCTGGTGGTTCCCCTAATTGCCCTCGTGATCGACTCTTCACTGTAATAAGTATATGATACTCTATTGAATGTCACGCGATTCTCCAGAACTGATTTCGAAACATACTTTTCGTATTAATTGCAAATTTCTCGCATTCTACGAAATGTTCCTTGACTTTGTATACCAGTGTAGAATGAACTAGATTATTTCACTGTTATAAAAATTTCCTTTAGCTGCTTTTATCTGTGACCGAAGACTCTTTTTCTATATTTTGGCGTTTCTCGATTACAAAGATGAAAAGAAAGACATGCAGTGTAAAACGATTCCGATTTAGAATCAAGGTTTCAAATGCTTCGCTTACAAGAAAGAATATTCATATTAATTTCACGGGCACTAATCATTATTGCCCAATTATAAACACGCAAGGGACTTTGATTCAGTGCGATATAGAAAGAGATAATGAGTTTTAAATTCACGAATACTTGGCGTTAAAATCGTGTCAAAATGCGGATGACGAGTGATAAAGCTTTAGGCAATTATCTCGGTAATAAACCGGTACGTTTAGATGAATCTAACCTAATTAAGTTAATATAATTTTGATTAAAGACTTTGAATCCTTTTATCTAATTTTCTACCAGGCGCTTTAAACGTTCCGTATTTTAACAGAATTTCGGAAATGTGATTGCATATTTGGTGAACGATGCACTGATAGGTACTTCTCATTTAAATCCAATTTTCTGAAATTATGACTCAAATTTCAATGCACAGGTCAAGGAAAAAATCAAAATTAACTGCACTCGTGTATAGTCCGCCATGAGATACTTTTATGGAGACCCTCAGTATTAGTTTCCAAATTTGAAAAAAAAAATTGAAAATTGCTTCTTTTGAAGAATTTGTTTATAACTGTATTCAACTAAATTTCATGATATTTGAACTTGAATAACACACACACACACACACACACACACATATAATAATCTCGCTTAATTTTATTTCAAATTCTAATATTATATAATTTAAAGTCTTAATATATTCCAAAATCACTTTTCTTAAACTCCAGTTTCGTTCTATTTCCCGCTCTGGAGGTATATTAAATCTCGCGTTTTGACATATTAATTGCTAAAATAATATTTTAATTGCTTCCACGCGCCAAAATAAATCGCGAATTCTTTTCCAGACTTTTCCCTAAAACACTTACGTAATATAATAAAAATAGCTATTATTCCCTTCACTTTGATCGCATGTCTATCTGTTAAATCCCTACCGGAGAAAAAGCAGGGATCTTCAGTTCACTTTTGGATTAAAACTTAAACGAAGATGTACGTACATTTCGTCACTCTCCCATAATAAAATGAAAATTAGTTAATAACTCGGCCTGTTTCATCATTTAACGACTACAATAACGAATACATCTTATATATATATATAAAAGATATGGTGAAAAATTTTGTACAGATTCATGAAGATATTGTCTTAAATAAAGCGATTAATATTAAAAAAAATCAAACGTTAATAGATATTATTTTAAAAGAAAATTATATTAGCTTTGAGAATAAATTGTACCAACAATTAAAGTACTTCCACAAGGCGAGCCTGCTAGTAATGCATAGCTAATTTATATTTACACTATTATGAAAAAGAAAAATTAACAATAATTCTTATATTATGTATAGGTATATTGACGATTTATTCATATTTACAACACTGGAAGACTGCACACCACAAAATGATTTTTATCCAGAATACTTGATATTTCTAAGAACTGATGACAACTTTTCTTCTGCAGATTTTCTAGATCTTAAAATAAAGGTAGTAGATACCCAGATAGCACGTAAGTTTGCAGCAAGTTTGATTTTGACTTGTCATGGCAAAATTTGACGCGTCAAACTTGAATCGAACTTGTAGCAAGTTCGATGTGACAAATAGCGCCACCTCCTTTGCAAATCAAACTTGCTGCAATTTTGCAAAACAAGCTTCCTGCAAAGATAGCACAATAAAGAGAAAATTATCTTTGTCTCTGTTTTAAAAAAACATCCGATTTTTAATAGCATCTCCTAGACCGTAATTCTTTTTTATTAATTTAAAAAATCAATGATAATTTGTGAAAAAAATAACTTTTTTATAAAAAATTTTTTGTAACATTTTTCATCTTTTCACTAAATATATCACTCTCACTTTAAAGAAAACTATATCGCCTTTTTCTTAATGTTGAAATTTTAAAGTTTATAAACAGAATTAAATCTAAAAAACAGTCAATGTTTGTTGAAAAATAATAACTTAGACATTTTGTCCCATTTTAAAGTAATTACTTTTGAACTCTAATTTCATAATTTATTCTACTAGCAAAACGTAGTTATTAGCGGCAATCGCTTTCTCTTTGACTTCAAATCATATTCTCAACTCAAAAAATTAATGAAATCCAGAAAATAGTTAAAAATAAATCGTATACGAATCGAATCGAACGATGTATTAGCGAAATCTATCTTCTCCTCTCAGAGTTTAACTGGCTCAATGGTTAGCGCCTCCGCTTCGGAACAGGGAGGTCGCGAGTTCTATCCCGGGTTGTGTTTCGTAATCGGTTTTTGCTATAATTTGTAATAAGTTTGCACGGCAAAATTGTGGCAAGTTTGCTGCAAGTTCGTTTCATGGTGACTTCGGAGCTTTCGTTA
>BGPR01000066.1:1218327-1230515 GCA_013235015.1 Araneus ventricosus
CTGTCTTCGTTTCAGTTACATTGTTATACTATAATTGATGGTTCTGAAAGATGGAAAGAAAAAAACTAATGTAAGTTATGTTTTCTTTCCAAGATATCATGAATTAAATTCTTGATGGTGATTCAACAACTGAACTGCATTAAAGCGGGTAATATTTTATAAAATACAGGATTGAAAATTGTCCATTTTCCAGCATAAATATTTATATAATTTTTGAAAAGGAAAACCCATCTATAAATGATTTACTTAAACCATTCAAAGTCCATTAGAAGTTTTTTGTATTCATTCAAGGCTATCCAAAGAAACTTCATGAATTGATTTCAGAAATATTTTATTTCTTTTGTTTCTTTTTTTATCTTTTAAATCTATCAAATCTTACCGATATTCTAAAATGATCAAGAAAATTAAGGTTACAAAATAGAGGGAAGAAAATATCAGACTTACAAGTTAGAAACACAATTAAGAAATCGAGTTTATCTTGTGAATCTTCAAATGGTAACAAATTTATTTTGGGCAAAAGCAATCTTTCTTTGGATTTTTGAATTTCATTCATTCAATACACTGGGTTTCTGACTCTAACCTTTGTTATTTTAAATAGTTTCAGTCGACTGTGTAGGAGTATTACCCCTTGCAGACGTTCTGAAGTTACCAGGAATCTTCCAACGTATCGGTATTCACCTCCGCCGCCCATGTGATGCCTGCATTTCTAGCTTTTGGTGCCGCGCATTTTAGTAATTGGATGCAAAATTTTTATAATAAAGATTGCATTTCTGTAGTTGTGCTCCATTTCATGCACGCTCCTCTTCCATTTGTTTTTTCGATCCCATGTGTACTATAAAAGCTTGTTTGTGTTCTTGGAATCTTACTACTCCCATATTCACAGTTAGACTATCAGTTTAATTTACAATCCTATGTATAAGGGTGCTATTCGATGCTTTTCAAGAGGGAAAGGTATATATATATTAAAAGATATATATATATATACTGCTATAGTATATATATATATATATATACTATATATATATATACCTATATATATTATAACAAAGAAACATTAAAACAATTTCAGAAAAGAAAAACCAAAATATAAAATTCGGAACACCTTAACGTGGACACTATCAGCACGGGAAAATCTCTGAGAACGAGCGTGTAGCTAATTATGGTGTTTTCAAGTCACTAGCTATAATGCTAAAAAAGAGATGTTTCCTCTAACCAGACAAGAAAAAAACAATTATTTTTGAAATAAATCTCGCTTAATTTTATTTCAAATTCTAATATTATATAATTTAAAGTCTTAATATATTCCAAAATCACTTTTCTTAAACTCCAGTTTCGTTCTATTTCCCGCTCTGGAGGTATATTAAATCTCGCGTTTTGACATATTAATTGCTAAAATAATATTTTAATTGCTTCCACGCGCCAAAATAAATCGCGAATTCTTTTCCAGACTTTTCCCTAAAACACTTACGTAATATAATAAAAATAGCTATTATTCCCTTCACTTTGATCGCATGTCTATCTGTTAAATCCCTACCGGAGAAAAAGCAGGGATCTTCAGTTCACTTTTGGATTAAAACTTAAACGAAGATGTACGTACATTTCGTCACTCTCCCATAATAAAATGAAAATTAGTTAATAACTCGGCCTGTTTCATCATTTAACGACTACAATAACGAATACATCTTATATATATATATCAAAGATATGGTGAAAAATTTTGTACAGATTCATGAAGATATTGTCTTAAATAAAGCGATTAATATTAAAAAAAATCAAACGTTAATAGATATTATTTTAAAAGAAAATTATATTAGCTTTGAGAATAAATTGTACCAACAATTAAAGTACTTCCACAAGGCGAGCCTGCTAGTAATGCATAGCTAATTTATATTTACACTATTATGAAAAAGAAAAATTAACAATAATTCTTATATTATGTATAGGTATATTGACGATTTATTCATATTTACAACACTGGAAGACTGCACACCACAAAATGATTTTTATCCAGAATACTTGATATTACTAAGAACTGATGACAACTTTTCTTCTGCAGATTTTCTAGATCTTAAAATAAAGGTAGTAGATACCCAGATAGCACGTAAGTTTGCAGCAAGTTTGATTTTGACTTGTCATGGCAAAATTTGACGCGTCAAACTTGAATCGAACTTGTAGCAAGTTCGATGTGACAAATAGAGCCACATCCTTTGCAAATCAAACTTGCTGCAATTTTGCAAAACAAGCTTCCTGCAAAGATAGCACAATAAAGAGAAAATTATCTTTGTCTCTGTTTTAAAAAAACATCCGATTTTTAATAGCATCTCCTAGACCGTAATTCTTTTTTATTAATTTAAAAAATCAATGATAATTTGTGAAAAAAATAACTTTTTTATAAAAAATTTTTTGTAACATTTTTCATCTTTTCACTAAATATATCACTCTCACTTTAAAGAAAACTATATCGCCTTTTTCTTAATGTTGAAATTTTAAAGTTTATAAACAGAATTAAATCTAAAAAACAGTCAATGTTTGTTGAAAAATAATAACTTAGACATTTTGTCCCATTTTAAAGTAATTACTTTTGAACTCTAATTTCATAATTTATTCTACTAGCAAAACGTAGTTATTAGCGGCAATCGCTTTCTCTTTGACTTCAAATCATATTCTCAACTCAAAAAATTAATGAAATCCAGAAAATAGTTAAAAATAAATCGTATACGAATCGAATCGAACGATGTATTAGCGAAATCTATCTTCTCCTCTCAGAGTTTAACTGGCTCAATGGTTAGCGCCTCCGCTTCGGAACAGGGAGGTCGCGAGTTCTATCCCGGGTTGTGTTTCGTAATCGGTTTTTGCTATAATTTGTAATAAGTTTGCACGGCAAAATTGTGGCAAGTTTGCTGCAAGTTCGTTTCATGGTGACTTCGGAGCTTTCGTTAGTTTTCGTTTATTTCAAAATACTGTTTTTTTCTGTTCGGTGTTAAGAGGAAACAAACTCTTTTTTAGCATTATTGCTAGAGTTTGTGCTTAGAAAACACCGATAATAAGTACACGCTCGTTCGGGATTTTCCTGCTGATGACGCGTCCCGAACGTTAGCGTGTTCCGTTTTGATATTTTGGTTTTTCTTTTCTGAAATTGTTTTAATGTTTTCTTTTGTTAATATATATATATATATATAGGTATATATATATATATATATATATATATATATATATATATATATATATATATACCTTGTCATCTTTTGAAAACAATCAGAATGCTTCCTTATACGCTAGGTGTAATTAAACTGATGGTCTGAACTGTCAGGAGTAGTAAGATTCGCCAAAACAAACAACTTTCATCGTGCAATGTGGGATCGAAAAACAAATGGAGAGAGGGTGCTTGCATGATAGAAATGGAGCACAAACTACAGACAAATAATCTTTATTATCAAAAATTTTGCATCGAATTCTCAAATGCGCGGCACCAGCTGAAATGCAGGCATCACATGGGCGGCGGAGTGAATACCGTACACGTTGGAAGATTCCTGGCACTTCACGAACGTCTGCAAGGAACGGTATCACCTACACGAGTCGACTGAAAATTTAAAATAACAACTAAAAGGTTGAGTCGAAACTCCAGTGTATTGAATGAATGAAATTCAAAATAAAGAAGATTGCTTTTTGCCAAAATGATTGTAACCATTTGAAGATTCGAAGATAAAAACTCTGATTTCTTGCAATTGTGTTTCTAACTGTAAATTCGATATTTTTCTTCCTCTATTTTTTGTAACTCTTAATTTTCTTGACTAATATTTGGAATATCGGTAAGATTTGATAAGATTTAAAAAGATAAAAAAAGAAACAAAGAAATTATAAATATTTCGAAATCAATTCATGAAGTTCTTTGAACCTTTTAGATGAATACAAAACTTGTGCAATGACTTTGATGGGTTTTTAATTGTGAAATCATTTATAGATGGGTTCGCTTTTCAAAAAAATTATAAATATTTATGTGGAAAAGGGACAATTTTTTCAATCCGTAAAAGCATTTTTAAAATATTACCCGCTTTTAACAGAGTTCAGTTTTGATTACCATCAAATTTAATTCCAGTATCTTGAAGAAAACATAACTTACATTAGTTTTTTTTCTTTCCACTCTTTCTTCAGAATCCATCAATTATAGTTAATGGAAAATCTAAGTGGACAGAATCGATCAAATAGAGATTTTCTTAGAACGAATACATCCTTTTTGACCCGAAGCTTATGTTTAGTTACTTCAAAGCCCTTAATCCATTAAAAACATTCTTTTCTTAAGGGCAATTTCTTTTTCTGCCGGAAATCTTTGCAGCCTTTTAGGAACTAATATAAAGAAGTTAGAAAGTAAAAGGATTCAAAGAAAATATTTAGATGTGATTTCTAACAAATAATGAAATACCAAAAGATAAGCTGATGTGCTTTCATTTGGTGACATATAAATTCATTATTAAATGTGTTTTTAAATTATCGAAAATAATTCTTCGATTTTTTACAAACAAAAAATAGAAACTTTTATACTTAGGGATAGAAGAGGACTGAAGTTCATAAGGGGAAATAATATATTTTTAAAATCTGCTAGTTGATTTTGAGCCATTTTTCAAATCTTTTATGTACAATAAAGTGAATTTTTTAATAGGATTGTGATTTTTTGTTTATTGGATTTTTTATAATACTTGGGAAACACGTTGGTTTTCAACACGAAAACTCTAGAAGTTTGAAAAAATTCGCCTTAAATTAATCAAATTAATATTTAAAATAAATAGCTGATATGTTGAATTAAAACAATGAAAATTGCTATAATTTTCATTTTTTAAAAATCCAAGTTTTCTAGAAAATCATACCTTCAATTAAAAAGTTTTCTAACAATATAACATTTATTACACTTGGATGACTATTCTGGGTGACGACTAAGGTAATCTCAAATTTCCTCTAAATACGGAGATAATAGCAAATATACAGGTAAGTGCTTTTCCCTCGCTTTTCAATCAATGGTAGATGACTCGCTTTATTCCCCCAATTTTATTCGTGTTTTCCCTGATAAGGAAAATTTATTGTTACACATATCATAATACGGATGGACAAAGGAATCAAACCATAATTTTTATAGGACGATCAAGACTACCAATAAATTTTCACCATTAGGTCTATTAAGAAAGTGAGGAAAAAACATCTTATGTAGCTTCCGGACGTAAAGGGTTAAAAATAATTTGCATAAAATACCCATTTTGTATTGCTGTTTTCCTGTGTGTTTATCTTATAACTAAACCTACAATATTAGAATGAAATTTGAAAAAAAATGTATATATTGAAGAGAACTTCCTTAGCAGTAATTTAGTGATATTTTTATTAATACTGAAAAAAATCAAAAGAGTTAGAAATTCTACTAAAGTAAGTAATATCTTGGATATTCCTTTTTATTTTTATAGACCAAATTTATGCTTCTACTTTCTGCTATTATTCAGGAAATCACGGAATCCTTTCTTCTTGTATATCTTCCGTCATGTATAACGAAAAAATGAAAACGTATAAGCATAAATGGCGCATGTTTTCTAAGCGTATGCTCAATTAGTGTCTTCCGGTCGCATCCTCAAATAAAACGTGCGAAATGAGAAAAGTCCCTTTTTTCTATTTTGATCCTTCGTCTCCGAACAGAAACCTTCGGGAGAAAACGAGAACAAAACTAGGAGAGACGGCAACAACCCAAAAGGTGAAAAATGATATAAATGGAAATATAACTTAATTTAAATCGTCTGTTGCTGCAGCTTATTCATGAAAAGTCCCTTGCTGTATTGCAGCTACTTACTAGAGCGTATTATAAAGCGAAAGGATTAATGTGCAATACAACTTAAACCATTTAAACAAAAAGGTTGAAAAACATGAAATATGAATGTCTTTAGTTTGAATGTAAGAAAGTAAATGAACTCCAGGAACATCAAAAATAAAATTATACTTGATATATTTGTTTCTACTTCAAATATCTATGTTAAAAAATCGAATTTATTTATCTTATTATAACTTTCAGATGTACAATGATTCCATTTGACAGAAAAGCTATATTTTATCCTGGATTATCTAGTAAGAATTTTGCCTCTAAGACAGATAAGATAAGATTACTTTAATGAATTCTTCGGAGGAACTATTTATACTTAAATTAAAAGGCAAAATTGTATGTGGAGATAAAATGCCTTATATGTATTAAAGTATGTTTAAACTATTCATTGTTGATTTCGAAAGAATAACGATTCATTTATATTTAGGTTTAATATGAAGACATGCGAAGAAAAACGCCATCTTGTTATAGTTACGAAAATTTAAGGAAAATATTAAAAACTTGTTATAAAAATAACACAAACAATTCATCTGTAACACAATCGATATTTTTCTTCGTTAGAATAAAATGTTAGGATATGCGTAGTATTTATTAGTAGAAATAAACTAAGGGTTTTCGAAATAAATATTAAAAATGGAAGTAGAATTACAGAGAATGAACCTAAAAAAATCTTAGAGTAACTAGATAGCTGCATTAAATAAAATCTTTTTAAAAATAAAAAAATTAATGAGAGTAAATTTGGAAACAAATTGTAAAATTTTCATAAATTTAAAAAAAAGAAAAATAAACAAACCCAAATATTTCTTTCTATATAAAAGTTATTTTATAAAGACATCATTTAAAGAATTTTAAAATATATCTGTTATAAAGTATACAATAATTACGCTTGAATCATACAATATTGAAACTATGAAAAGGTAAAAGTGTCCTGTAGAATGTAGAATAAACTTTCTCCATGAACCAGTGTATAGACCTTTTTTTTATATGTAGATAACCGCTGAAGGAGAAAATGCAAATTTTATAAAATTTTACGTTACTTCCTTGGACAAAATTACGGAATTTTAATTGGAGAAAAGCATCATGAAGACAATCTTTTGCCGTCAATATTCATCCAGATTTTAATATTTCCTCAACTAGTGAGTTAAAATATTGCTTTAATAGACAGCTTCATATGATTGATTACTCACGTACTGGAATCGCTGTAGTGAAATATGAAAACAGAGTGGAAAATTTATTCCATCTGAGCTGAAGGTAGTTTTCAGCGGTTTGAAAACTTCATAGATTTTCACGATGAAGGGAAACACAAAATTTTCGCAGACTCTTCTTGATATTTTGTTGAAGTATAGTCTGATCGCATGCATTTTTCACAAGATTTGTTTCATTTATCTGTTTTTTGACGTAAATTCTTTATCAGTGCGTATGAAGAATCAAAAATATTTTATTTCAATTGTAACTTGCTGATTCACGCGATTTCGTTCAAGTAGTATAAGTATTGCACATTTTTATATAAAATATTTTATAAACAAAATTCTGTTATTGTCTGAAAGGTTTAATTAAAATAAAAATAACAATTTCAACAAACTCTTTTTAAAAACAACCGAAAGCTAATTTTTCGTATAAGTTATAAATATATTTTTTAAAAAATGACATGAATTTAATTAAACATTTTGGAATTTCAATTATATTTTTATAGAAATTAAAATTGTTCCAAATATACTGCAGACGATTGGTAGACATTGTGTTTGAAAACATTTTGAAGAAATACTTAAATTTAAACGGAAGGTTGCATGGAAGTTATATTAATGGAAATGCAATCGGTGCCATTGAACGGCTAATTTTTTTTTTATCTTAAAGATGATCTAAAAAGGGTTTTTGTGCTATGAAGTTATTGCGAAAAAACGTTAAAATTTAAGTTAATTTTTAATAAATTAATATTTTAGTTAAAATTTTGGAATATACTTTCTCAATGAGTACCTATTACCCAAGAAGCAACCACCTACCGAATTTTAAGTTTCTAGTCCACTTGGTTTAGGAGATTCGGTGATTATAGTCAGTGAGTGAATTTATCTTATATATATACAGGGTGTCCACACTTATCGTGATCAATAGTTAATTTCTAAACCGTTAGAGATAGACATATAGTTCCTTTAGAAAAAATGCTTTAAATGAAGGGAAGAATTATAATATATGTTTTTTGAGTGAAGAAATATATTCCTGAAAAAGTTACTAATTCTAACGTTTCATACGGTCCCACGATCCTATTAGTCATATTTAGTAAAATATTTTTGACACTCTAATATTTTAAACAAGAAACGTCCCACTCTTCTGCGATCAAAACTGACCGAGTTATGGAGCTTTGAATATCACTGACTTAGTCACTTTACACCATTTCAATAGCCGTCTTCAAGACGATCCACCAATCAATGCGCAGCACTTGCTCGACGAGGCCGCTGATTGGCTAAAAATCATGAAATTCGAAGCTCCAGAACTCTCTCAGTTTTAGTTGCGGAAGAGTGGGACTTGTTTTGTTTAAAATGTTAGAATGTCAAGAATATTTCACTTAATATGACTGTAGGACCGGGGGACCGTACAAAAGTTAGAATTCGTATTTTTTCAGAAATATAATTAGTGACTCTAAAAAACATATATTATAGTTTTTCTATTCATTTAAAGCATTTTTCCAATTGGAACTATATGTCTATCTCTAACGGTTTTGAAATTAGCTATTGATCACGATATGTGTGGACACCCTGTATACTAGCTGAACACGGCAATGCTTTGCTATTTCTAGATTTGAGAATATATATCGATTAAATAAATTTTGATGAGTCATCACTTGAATTTTTATTGAAATAAATTTGCAAAAATTTGTGTTCAGCAGCCCTAAATGGTAACAAAGAGCCTACTATATTATATATTTGAACTTGAATCTTAATGTTTGTCACATAATTCTCAGTTATTATATTCGTTGCTCCAAACGAAGTCATTTGAAAGCATGTGTTAAAATTTCGTATATTATTCAAAAAATACTTCGATTGTGTTGTAGTACCAGAGACAAATGAGAACAATGGCTCAAGTGGGGCCTTCAATGGTGGAAATTTAAATTTACCATTCAAACAACACATCCGAGGTGTTTCATTCTTGAATTTTAATGCCTTTCAATTTGTGCAAACGTTATTCATACTTTCAACAACCACAATTGGATGCAAGTTATTCTCAATTTCTGAATCATACTGAAATGCAATACGATCAGTTTTACCATTAATTTGCATGCCTAATTATTGTCACGCTTTCATTCTATTGGTCAGATCGACGATTTCAATAGCTTTAAACCTTCCCCGGACAATGCGGAGCATTTTGCAAAAAAAAAACGCGCGTAAATAGGTCCATTGTGTTTTTAGTCTATAACGGACAAACATACGAACATTGCCTTTTATATATAGAGATAGATACGTACTAGTTCATTATTAACTAACTGGATGCCTGAACTAATTTGTTTAACGTTGTAACAGGTTATCTATTATTTCATTAAAAAATTAAATTCAATCATTGTGAAAAAATTTGTCCTCTTCTAAAATAAATTACAATAAATAATAAATTTTTCGGTTAGGTTGTTTTATGGTTGACTGTTTATAAGTTCTTGCTGTTACTCGATTTTTAAACCTTGGACATGCTGCAATCCTACCCAACTTAATTTAAATTTGGTTATGTTATCAGTAGTTAGACCCAATTATACATAAAGAGATTATTAGAATGAAAAAAAAAAAAACGATCCGAGAAATTAATGAATTTTGAAATTTTAATCTCTCTTACCTTAAGCTAAAGCTTCAAATTCCAAAGAATTATTGGTTTTATATTTCAGTTACAGAAATAAAGTAGTCATCAGCTTATAAAAAATTCATTCGTTTATAGAATATTTTGGCACAATATGACATATTTAATAAATTATGATTAGAAGATAATTATTTTTAATTTAAATGTCGAGTAATTTTTTCATGTAAATTCTTTTATTGAATATTTTTTTAGTTATAAATTCAGATTGTAATTTTATTCGAAATTCATAACTTAATACTACTCGAAGGTACTCGAAAGTAGTTTCAACCCCTTTGAAACAGCAGCAGTGCTTTGGAAAGTGTTGCTTCATTTCAGTGTCTTTTCACACTGTCAGTGCTCTGGCAGCTGGAATAAGAGGAATAATCACTATTGAACATGATCTCCATCAGAATGAAGTGTTAGCTATTCAGAATTTTGCAGAAAATTAACTTAAGCCATTCAGAATTTCTTCAGAAATGCTGATGAGTATTCAGTTTCAAAATGATTTCACAATTAAAATGTAATACAGGAATTTGAGGAATAGATATTTTTACACATGGAAAATTATCAAACTTTCTAAGCTTGTTTTAAGTAAGTAATTAAAGGTGTTTTTTTTTTCAAATTAACAATTCTACAAGAAGGTTTAAAGCTGAAACTCCTCCGAAATGCAACCCTTTACGTAAATACTGGAGATTAAATGGTCTAAAAATTCATCCCATTTACATCAGAATATATCGTTCGCTTTAAATCTTAAACGAGTGAAATAAATTTTCTTTTAAACACGCCACATGCGCCATTTGCATGGAAGACAAATATAACTGTATACCGTGAAATTACGGTCTCTGAAGCAAAAATATATCGTTACCTTTGAAGAGATTCAAATAACGATCTTGAAGCTTTGCAGAAGATCTCAGACAAGTTTTGGTACAAAATCTGCGCATTATTTCCTTCAAGAAAAAGATATTAATTTCTAGAGGAGCTTAAAATATATATGTGTATCCTCTGGTATTAAATGAGATATCTAAGGAGTAGTTCAGTGTATGAAATTAACTTAAATCCGTTCCATCCTTTGTGTTTTAATATTATTTGCAATTTTGAAAAAAAACTTACCAAAGTACTTGAGACTCAGGCAACATGCCATTACTTGAAGTGTTTAAACGTCGCAGACGCATATTTTATTCTCTGTTAACACTGGTCTACGGTAGTTCCGTAACAACGGCCAAATTGTTATTTTTATTATTAATTCTGATAGTTATTTAAATATATGCATGTAAAAGAATCCCACCACGTACCATTTTTCTGTTAGGGTATCAGGAAATGGCATCCCACTATTTTTGGAATGTCATATACGTTAACCCTTCATCCTGGCAACCCTTCCTGTCTCGAATTCTGCCTGTTGGCAAACCTGCACTAATAACTTATACCGTTTTGTCCGGTATTCTAATAAAGAGATATTCTTTGGCTAGCATAGTTGTGTGTTTTTATAGTTAGAATTTAAGTTGAAAATGAATCCTGCAAAACTCAGCCTTATAAGTTGTGTTATGTTTGTGGGCGATTTATATTAAAATCACAAGGTACACATTTAAATCAAATAGTGAAAAAAAGTTTTTTGTATATTGGTTGCAAAGTTGGCGATCAAGATGAAAGTTGGAGTCCTCATGTGCGTTGCTGTTAATAATTGAATTATAATATTGGGGGACCCAAATATTTAAAATTCAAATATGTTGGGAAGAGGTAGCTAGGATAATTATAAAAAATTGATGCAAGGTAGAAGCCAAGAAATAAAATTTAAATTATAATATATATTGAACAATTAATTAATTCTGGGTACAAAATCAAATTACACAATAATAAGCCATTCTTGCAATATTGAAATAATTCACCTACCTTTGCTGACCTGAAAACCCTAGCTACATAATTAAAAGTTCATTTTCATATAGTGGTAGTACAATGCTAAAAATAATTAAACAAAAACAATTTTATAAAATTTTAAATAATTTTTTATTTAACAATTTTTGATATTAAAATTAATTACTGCCATAAAAATTTAGATATATGCATAAAAATTGATGCACAGGAATGAACATTTATCAAACAAAACAAAAGATAAAAAATTGTAGCTACACATTAGCACTGCAGGCCTAAGAATTATATTTCAGAACACAAAGTAAAAAAAAACAACCTAAATTTGATAGAGATGTAATCATCATTATTAACAAACACCTCTTGAATCGATGAATACTATAAAATAAGTGAATTTTCTTTATATTCACTTAACAATGATATTTTGAAGTATGCAACTTGCACATTTTCTTCAGACTTGTATCATTTATTCAAAAATCGGAAAAGCTGAAGATGGGAAAAAGACGTTCAGCAGAAAATTGACACAAAATATGATCATGATCTTCGTATTAAAGAGTACACATAATTACGATGAAGAAGAAAGATGCTGAAGGTATTACTCGTATTGTAGATTTTGTAAAAAGGTGATGATTATTTATAACTCTGTAATATTGATGAAAAA
>BGPR01000066.1:1230525-1258546 GCA_013235015.1 Araneus ventricosus
GACAAAGCCGAAAAAAATGATGTTAATGCAATATTTGCAATCTAACAGTTGCAATGAAAGGCAAAGGAAGCTCTGCCATTTGCTATCCCTAGGTTGTCGAGGGAACCTTCAAATAATTTTCATGATTGCTACTTCTTTCTTATGAACACAAAAGGATATTAAAAAAAACCCAAAAAATTGAATATCTGAATATCCCATCCTCATGGAGAAGGCATGGGCAAACTCTGCCACGGAATTGAGATGAGTTATATCGAAGACACATCCGATGAAAATATAGTATATACGAAAAGATTTGTGACACTTGTACATGAGAGACTTCGAATGAACTCCGTTTAAATTGTCAAAACAAGCTTACTGGGTTTTTCTTTTTGCAATCTCAAGAGACAAAACTCTTTGTGCACCAACAAGTACAACACAAGGCTTATAGAAGTAAGTAAATGACTCGAAAAGAAGGGGTGAAGGAAGCTTCAAAATAAATGAAACAAATGCAAATTCCAAACAGAAAAGGGGGAATGATTTAGTTCGTGAACCGGGCCTATAAAAACAACAGGCGGAACTTCTCGACTTCAGATTACAAAAGTTGAATTTGTTCATTGGGAAAACAAGTATTACATATTTCCAGAAAATAAATTTGGAATACTCAGCGTTTTATAGAATGGAAGGCTCTCTCTGTGTTTGTTTTGCCATAGATGTAATAATGAAGAAACTATAAATTCAGCATGAACCTTCAGAATAGCGGATTTCTATCGATTCATCTAAATATAGCTTAAAAACTAGATTACTCCACAATAGAATAAAGAAACCATCTATATCACTTGATTATTCAGCATTGATGAAGGAAATATACTCTAATATGATGACTATTCTAAATGTAATTAAGTATAAACAGTTCAATTGGTAGATTTCTGGGGATTTAAATGTCGTAGCTATATTATGGATCATCACAGTGGATTTACAAAGTTATGTTTGTAAGATAGCAGATAAACAGAACAGCATTTTGTAAAAAAGGAATGGCCAAGCAGAAGACCAGCATTGATTGGCGACTACGATGGTTCCTTAATAGAAAAGATTTTACTCTAAATAAAGGGAAAAAAGTAATAACATTTAATTGTATTTAGTGAATGTTTAATGTTCTTATGCTTTACTTAGTCTAAAATATGTATATAATCTCAATTAAAAAAGTATTCCATAGTAAATTAATGACACTGATGATAATAAAGCATGTGTTCTAAGTGCTTTTCACTATTATTTCCAGTACTGATAAAACAATCATAACAAAAAGCCTGTACGTGTTATAGCCTTTTCACAATTATTTTTGGCTTCTACTCAGCCAAATTAGTTACAAATAGTTAAATTCATTTCTGTTACATGAAAAAAAATTTTAGATTAGTGTAATTATGGCTGTTAAAATATTCCGTATGTGAATTGTTTCCAGAAAAATTTACTCATTTATTTGCAATTATAAATTGTGCGATTATAAATATGTATAAAAATTTATTACTATTTATTATTTGTTATAAGCAAAATCTGTCAAAATTTTTCAGATTTCAGATTAACCTTGAAACATTATATGATTCGTATTCAGTTTAATAACAGACAGAGAAGAGAGCCTTATATTATGAGATACATAAATTTCCGTAGATTCAAACTTTACCGATTTTGTTTCCAACGATGCTCTCACATACATATAACAAATTGGAAACATTCGTAGAATTTTACTGAAAAGGTATGACTCATGTACATTAGATTCGGAAATTTCTAATTTGCAAATGAGGACCGTTTGTTTGAGCGTTTTAATTATTAATTAATTAACTGTCTTTCCAGTTAATTAATTTTTGAAAGACATTTGGTTGTAACACTAATATAATTATTTTATTTTAATATTATTATGTATTTATAAAAATAAATTATAACTGTTAATTATGGGTAGATAATTATAAAAGTTAATTCTTGATTGGTGCCAAAGGTAAAAATTAGATTTTTATTCAATTATGAAATGAATACTGGGTGCTGAAAATATGAAACACAAACAATAATACAATTTGCTGCACCTAAGAATGCACCTACCTTTCAGGCACCTGAAAAATTTAATTGGCCGCTGAATGGAGAAGCTGAAAACATAAATAGTACAAAACATAAATAGTAGCGTTGTCGAAATAATTAGAGAAATTAAAACAGAATCAAAATTTTAAAATTTAAATATTTTATTTAAAAATTGTTTAAATTAAAATTACTGCCATATTTAATAAAGGATATAACTTATTATGATGCACACCAAAAGACAGAAAGAACAATTCACATAAAATTACACATAGAAATAGCTTCAGCTTTTAAAAAGAATCAAGACACAATAGCGCTATCATCAAAAACTGAAATTTCTTTCATTGAGATTTTTTAGCTCTATGAATTTCAGAGCCAGAGTTGAAACAGGTGAAGACATACTTCGTTTTCTAACTTGTAAGCAAAATAAAAAAAAAAAAAACTCGCACGAGCTCATGTGTACAGAATTGAAAGAATTGGCCAAATGTTGCCCAAGAAAAATGTAGATCTGGAACGCACTGATAGTTAGCCAGTTTGTTGGCTGTAATGCTTTACGCACCTTCAATTTCACTATGACATTTTCGGCGATAATCAATCTCGTTTTATACAACTGAAAATCCGTTGCAGACTTACACGCTTTTAGATTTTCATCAGATCACATATATTGGCGGACGTTTTACGTTGCACAAGAACTCACTTACGATATTTCACCAAAACTTGCATATCTGAAACTGCAATCAACATGACTCTTGCAAGATACATTTTTAGAAAAATGACGCTGATGATCACAACCAATCTTCTTACTTCTTCAGAAAACAAAAGAAACTCTGCAAAGCCTAGCACATAGAAGGCCTAACGGCCCTCCAGGAGCCCGCAGGTGCGACCACCTCTTCTCGTTCGGTCAAACCAAACTAAATTCAAATCACACAAAGGAATCCTTCCAGTCAAGGACACCAAAGCCCTTTCACACAAAAATTCATACGCGGTACACGATGGCGAGCAAATAGTTCTGTTAAATTAATTTGATTTATAATTTAATGAATTTGAAACATTAAAGGAAAAGACATAAAAAGGTAAGGCAATTAATATTTAAGTTGATTACTAAGTAAATAATTAAGAAAATTTTAGATATTTAATCAAATTGTTAAAAATTACCGTTTAAATTTCAAAAGTTGTCAGAGATGCCACAAGAAACGAACGAAACTCTGGTGGCGAAGATTTAAATACTTAAAAATATTGATAAAGCCAAAAAATGATGTAGTTGCATTTTTTGCAATCTAACAATAACATTATTATATTTATAATATAATAATGTTATAATACGAAATATAATAAATTTATATATTTTAACAAATGACAGCATTATTATATAATGAAATATAATAACCTTATGATTTATGTATATGGTAATTGAAGCTATGCTTGATGTGCATTTCACAATCAATAAAATGTGTGCTGGTCATATATTTTCATTATTTTTTTTTTAAATTTTGAAGGAACTTCATGAAATCAGCTTAGATACAATCAACAAAATAAACTCATTCTCTAAGTCTAAAACTGCTTATCTACTTTCACTCGTAGTCACCAAGTACACAAATGCGCACTAATTAATGCCGACGAAGTCAAGTCATTAACTAATACTAAATGTAAACTTTAAACTTTAGCTTCTGTAAGCTTAATTTGCTGATTAAAATAATTACAATCGATGAAACTAATTAACGTTAAAAATGTCCTGACATTTCTTCAACTACACTATTCAAAATAAAAAAAAAAATTTTACTTCTTTTTCTCATTAATATTCCTTTCATAAAATGATTAAAAGCATGTAATTTATGAATTAATCTAACATTTCTTGGTAAGATTTCATCTAAGAACATACAGAGAGTCGTTGGACTTAGGCGCCATGAACATAGAGATTATTTTAGGTAGAACTTGAGAAAAATAATAAAAAAAACTGTTTAAAATTTCATAATAATATAAACAATCAATAAGAAAAACTCTGCTTTGCCAAGAAGAGTTTATTTTATAGCAGATAACAAAGTGAAATTCAGCAAAAGTTGATTGGACCAGATTTTTTACTGGAGTTTCAAAAAATACAACGGACTCTAGAAAAATCTTGAACATAACACACCGAAATTCGGTTCTAATTTTGTGAAACGACTTGATCATAAATCACTTAAATGGCTACCCTTAAATTTTGCCGAGCTAAACTGAAACCGTATGTGAAGCTTTCACTCTCTTCGACACCGATCTCGCAGAAATGAGTAATTGATATTTTTACGTGATCACAGTTACTCTGTTTAATGTGTTAGTTTTGACAGAAAACTCGCATGGATGGAGATGGATTTAGCTCCAAAGGTCCATTTTTCTTATGCTGTTAAGTATATTCGAGTGGTGAAATTTAATCCTGGGAAGTAACATAACAGACAACTGAAAATGTATCTGCCAAGACACAAAGTCTATTATAATATAAAGGGCAATATCAAGTAGCCAAGAATCACCCAATGAATGTTATGGAAATGCTTCATAAAAATTATCCAGATAAATGAATTGATTATATTCACTTATTATCTGAATTTGCAATCTATAGTGTATTAACTGGATTACCTTTAAATAAAATTAATTTCAAACATCCGTCATGTTTTTAATACATCCTATACAAATTAATACATCCTATTAGATTAGTTGTTGTTTTGAAGCAACCCCAGGGCAATTTTGGAACTGTCTTCACAATTTTGAACCACAGTCAGATGACGAGGAAGACACCTGAGTTACATCCACTCTCCGAACTTCCGTACCTCACCAGCAGGAGAACGTTTTACCCATTACGTTTGATTTATAATGAAATTGACCCACATACACGGGGGATCTTCGGTGGAATCGGGTTTCGAACCTGGTCCGAAACCTTACCACTACGCCAACGCTAGGCTTTAATGTATCCGAACAAATGTCTTAGTTAACATGAATTAAAACTTTGGTACGCGTATGTACAGCTATCTTAAAGTAAGGGCTAATTTGAATTCGAAAGCCATTAATAATTTAAGGGGAGTCACGACCCCTATATTGCTAATGTTAAATTGACCATTTTCTATGTACCTTTTCTCAGCATTTTTTATAGATGCATGACTGAAATTTCTTTTACGGTTTAAGTAGACATTTATCTCTTTGCACAAATGTAGCTTGGGTTTTTAAAATTTTTTTAACTAAATGTCACTATGAATTTTTCAAAAAATACCGTTTTCAAAAACGATATCAGCCCTATTAAGAAATATTTTTGGAATATCAGAAAAAAATTTCACATCAGTATATACGTTTTCATGTGTAGAATAGGTGGTAAAAATTTCAAGAGTATATATATATAGTAGATTTTGAGAAAAAGGTGCATGCCGTTACAAAAGTATCATTTTGAAATAATTCAAGCTAAAGATAAAAATCTTGTGTTACGCTAATCTGTTTACATTTTTTAAAGTTTATTTTCATTTACTTCTAATATGAACACGAGAAAAAGACATATCGTTAGAAAGGTCTTGAAATGAAAATTCCAAATATAAAAAAGTCAAATTTTGGAGAAATATCAGGTACTGACTCCCCTTTGAAGTTCAGTACAAATTTATGTAAATCTCTACTATGAGAATTATAAAATTTTAACATAAAGAAAACTTTAAATAATACCTTTAGTTCTCACAATTCAACATAACAAATAAGAGTCATTAGACCTATTATCTTAGACCTCAGAAGTTACTAATTAGGTTCTAAAATTGCGTGAATAATAGAAGCACTATCACCTTTTAAAAGTAGAGTTTTATTGTGTGTTAACTCTACACCCAAAACATTCAAATATTATTAATAAGCTTCGACGGGCTTCTGAACATTTTATAAATTGTAAACATTTAATTTTATATATTGTATTATGGTAAATTATTATTATTAATATTATTAAAGAATCACATTGATTTTAGTTACGGGGGTATGAAGTGGTGTTATATCTACCAACCAAATACATCTTGCTAACGTTGACTGATCCTCAACCCAAGTGCTAAACATCCTTCTTTCTCTTTTCTGATTATTTTTGTTACGTGAGAAGTGAAAAAATTACTTTTGAAGTATTTTTGGATCAGAAAGAAATGCCTTTTCTCGATTTCATATTTATTCTCCATTCCTGGTGTTTTTTAATATAATAATCAATTTTAGGGAATAAATGACATAGGGAAATCGTTCTAATTTTGTTTCGTTAATTTCCTCTTAGAAAACAATTTTTTCGTCATTCATAGAATGGTTTCGAATCGTAAATTTCTTTTAAACCATTAAAGAAAATATAATGTTTTCTTAGATATAAAAAGTTTCCTTGCATTTACGATAATTTAAAAAGTAATTCAATTGCTTTCAGAGTTGAAAAATATTTTAATGGAAAAATAAGAATTTTTAGCAATTCAATATAAAAAATTTTTTTCCGTTTTTGAAATTCTTAAATTTGTGTTGTGTGTCTGGTGTGCTGAGGTTTATATATAACGAAATATCCATTTACGAGGAAAAGAATTATATTACTGAATTGTCGAGAATTCTTTGAGCATTTTTACAAACGAAAAGAACTTTGATCGACGCATTTTTGCAATTTATATAATTTTGAAACTTCGTATTTTCTGGGACAAGAACAGAGTTTTGGAGTATTACAGTTGGAATAGTAATAGTTTTTCAAAGTTCATATTTTCCCTCCTTTATTTATGCAAAAATATTTCAGTGCGACAGAGTTTATTCCTTTTAGAAGAATATTTATCATATCTTCTTTCTGAAATAAAAAATAAATAAATAAACAGCAGAGCACTAGTTTCCAAAAACTCATGATAAAAAAATACACTAATAAGGACTTGAGAATATTTTCAACATTGATGAAATTCCTTACAAAAAATAAATTTCTTAAGACGTATTCAAAATTGACAAAATAAAAGGAACCAGAAGTTATATTATAGGCGCCCACCACTCAAATGAACTATGTGTGAATTTACCGAAGTAGTGAAACTCTTAATGGGTATTTTTCTCTCTTTTTTTCAAGTGAGTTTGAAAGGAAAGAATGCGATTGAAATGTACTGTTAAAATGTTGAAAACCACACTTCATTAAACTTTTCCGGCAACAGTGGTCGCAAAAGAGGACACCGACTTTAAAATCTGTTGAAAAAATCCGTTTCAAATTTGAAACCTGGAAAATTGCAGGAGAGGCAGCTGGTAATTCTCCTTTAGAATGTAGATGGCAGCACAATGAAATTTCGCTTTTATTTCGGAAAAATTCGGAGAAATGTTCGGAGACTTAAAATGTCCAAATTTCTTAACTCGGAGATAGAAATTTTTTTGAGTTCTTGATCTTTATAATTTTAGAAAATTTACTCGACAATTTTCCTCCAATATTTTTGAAGTTTTAACTTATGATTTTGTGTAAGATTTAACATTAAATTTTGAGCGTATCAAGATGGCTGTGTCCAAAGGGGTCCTTATATGAGGGAGTGTCCCCAAAGAGGGACAACGACCCCTTTTCAGAAAGAGGCGGTTTTTTTCTATGTCTAAACAATAAACTAAGCCCATTCATGATGTTGTTTCATCATATTAAAAAAATTTAATGTCTTGTGCCGGAAAGGGTTAAATTCTCAATGCTAATCTGTCGTATTTTGTATTAAAAAAATTTCCAATGTATCAGACCGCATTTAACTCATTCGAATAGAAATGAAGTCTCTGAAATACATTATACTAGTGGTGTTGAAAATTCATTCTTTCTAATTTTTTATAATTAAAATTACACAACCTTGCAAGAAACGTATTGCGAAATCAGTTTCGCTCACGTTCAATTAAGAGCTATTTATATTACAAGTATTTATTTAAGACGTTCAAAAATTTTTCTAAAACGCGTTAAAGTTTGGATAAAAAATGTTATTGCTAAAGAAATAACAAACATTTCGAAATCTGAAGTTCGCCTCTCAGCACTGTTATCTCGAGTTATCTTTAAATGAAACATTTCTTTCTCCTTCTAAAGAATGCTTATGCTTAATTAACTTAAAAAGGGCATTTTTTATTTTATGGATTGCAGCATCTTCATTACCATTCTTGAAAAACTAACATTCCATTTCATTACTTATTCCGAGTTCCTTAATGAGCACTGATCAATAGTAAAAATAATGTAAGGCATTTTGTCTTTTTTTTAATCCAAGTTGTAAAATTTGAGATCATATCCGAGTCTTACTTTAAAGTCTGTTACATTTTTCACACTTATCAGCACAGACTTCGCTTTTTTTAAAGGTTTGAAGTAATATTAAAGCCAGAAGTGGCATATTATTCATATTGGACATTTAAAGGATTTTTAACTCTTCTGCATTGAAAATGAAAAAACTGCAAATTGAGCTTTTTAAACATTTACTTGTTTTCAAAACAAGGATTTTCTAGATCAAAGAGGTATTAAAGGTCTGATAAGTTTCATGAAGCACCGTTGTTTCCATATAAACGAATTTCAAAATAGAGAACAATCTCACAGTTGACAGGTGTAATATCAATATCTTCGAAAAACTGAATTCGATGTCAGTGAAAATATACAATATTAAATTATGATAAGTAGAACGTAAAAGTCAATTATTTATGTTCTCAGCATATGAGCGAAACTAATTCAGAATATCTTACGGAAGGAATGATACACGAAAACAACTGTTGTTCATTGATTGCTTGGAAAGTTGAAGACTAAACAGTTCTAGTGCAATAAGTCATTTGGGTAAACGTTTTCCTAACTTTTAGGAATATTGCGTGGATAATTTGTGATCGTTTTGATTGTTAAACATTTATCTAATTCTATGTACTTAAACATAATAAACCAAAGTTATTTTGCACCCACAAAAATTCAACTACATTAAAGATAGAAAAGACTGTCTTTATCAACTGCGAAATTAGCGTTTATTTCCTTTTTTTAGTTCTCAAATATATATATATATATATATATATATATATATTGTTACAAATCTTTTGCAGCGTAACCTTATTATACTAAAACTCGCTATCCCTGGGGAACAGTAAAAGTTTCCTAAAAGATCTGTTTTCTTATTGAAAAGTCCGGGTGTATTTTTTTAAATTGTGTATTAATTTATGATACCTTTAAAAAGAAATCGTGGTATTTAAAAATTTATTTAGCAACATAATACGGAGATATGTCCGATGAAACCTGTTCTTTTTATTTATATGTTAAATTTCTGCTTGATTCTCATAAGTATTGATACAAGCAAATTTTCAAGACAGAAATAATTCAAATCAAGCGAGGCGAAAATACACTTGGCTTGTAGATGTTATACGGAAAATTGCAATAAATGGCTCATTTGCGCATTTATATGATCGTATAAAGATCTGAAGACTTGTCCCATCCACTATGCGACATCCTGCCCATTGACTCTCTCATGGCATATTAGGAAACCTTCTACTTCACTGGAAAGTCTGTAGTATTAAAGAGTCCTGGATAATCCGAATTCAAGAAAAATAATAATAAACATGATTAAATTCATAATAGACAATGAAAACATAATGCGATTGGAATAAGTACTCACATGCCATTGTACAATAACTCTAGCTTATCCTGTATTCGATACACTGAATGCGCTAAGTCCTTCCTTTCTCATAAATTCTTTAATAGTAATCTTCCTATTTCTTGTATTCCACAATTAACATGCAATGGCTCCCCATCTCTAATACGTTACTCAAAACCTGTGCATTAATGTAAGATTCCTCATGTTGTTAGTCATCATCTTCATTCATCATTTTTCTTTCATTCACACAGTGTTATGCAAGACATTGTATATATTCCTTTATTTTGTTGTCAATTCTAAGTGCAAACACCAGCTTTGTAATTTCTTCATTTGCCATTCTTCTGTATGCTAATTTTTTTTACAACTCAATAAAGTCCACTTAGATCTACACCAACCCGGATAGTAGCCGCAAGAGCTCATAGAGACGGCGGTGTGGTGTGGTGTTAAAGTGGTAAATATCCCATTTTCTATCAAACATCTGAATTCTACCTATTAAGTCAAATTTAGCTCACACCACTTTTGAATTAGACACCAGATTTCAGTAATTGGATGAATGTCTTGATACTTTTACTCTGATTTTTCACTCTGTGATCTGTTGATTGATAAATCAAAACATTCATCACAAACTGCAAAATGAGCTCTTCGATAAAAAGCATCCATCCCTATTGAGCGATACTTGCACTTAAGGCAAATTAACAGAGTGTAAACTTAATTGAGCAGTGACAGGGCCTCGTCACACTGACCCTTCCGTCCTAACGTAATTGAAAGTCAAGTAGTGTTAAATCAAACTTAGTCCAGTTTTAAATTAGACAGCAGCTTTTAGTAAATGGATGAATGCCCTGATCCTTTTACTCTATGACTTGCTGATTTAAAAATCAAAACATTCATCTCACACAGCAAAATGAGCTCTTCGATAAAAAGCATCCATCCCTGTTGAGCGATACTTGCACTTAAGGCAAATTAACAGAGCGTAAACTTAATTGAGCAGTGACAGGGCCTCGTCACACTGACCCTTTCGTCCTAACGTAATTGAAAATCAAGAAGTGTTAAATAAAACTTATGTCACGTCATTTTGAAATTAGAAAGCAGCTTTCAGTAAATGGATGAATGCCCTGATCCTTTTACTCTATGACTTGCTGATTGAAAAATCAAAACATTCATCTCAAACAGCAAAATGAGCTCTTCGATAAAAAGCATCCATTCCAATTGAGTAAGGCTTGTACTTAAAGGCAAATTAACAGGGCGTAAACTTAATTGAGCAGTGACAGGGCCTAGTCACACTGACCCTTCCGTTCTAACGTAATTGAAAATCAATAAGTGTTAAATCAAACTTATCCCATGTCAGTTTTAAATTAGACGCCAGATTTCGGTAAATGGATGAATGCCCTGATCCTTTTACTCTGATTTTCATTCTATGACTTGCTGATTGAAAAACCAAAACATTCATCTCAAACAGCAAAATGAGCTCTTCGATAAAAAGCATCCATTCCTATTGAGTCAGGCTTGCACTTAAAGGCAAATTAACAGGGCGTAAACTTAATTGAGCGGTGAAGGGGTCTCGTCACCCTGACCCTTCCGTCCTAACGTAATTGAAAGTCAAGAAGTGGGAGTAATCTCTTTTACAAAGAGCTTGCCTTGGCCGGACAATTTCCCGGACGACAAGGAATGAAGTATTACTCTAGTTAATTGCTGCTTAGGATGGACTTCCAGACTGGGAAATAGGCGGACGCATCGATCTACTGTAAGAAAAGTCAGGGCATGGATGGACGTAAGTATACTGACTAGGATGGAAATTGTATATCGTCTTGTTGTGGTCTTCTTGTTGTCTAAAGTGTATGGGGATGTATGTCGTCTGTCGAAATCAGTCCCAAATTATGTTGAGAATCACTTGTTATATGGAATTACTAAATAATAATGTAAATAATTTTTAAGTTACTTTAGTATTTAAAGTGATCGTTCTTACCTCGTAAATTGAAAGCATCTGGATATTTTTGATTGAATTTTCTGGTAGAATCTATGTTGAAAATGAAGTCATTGTACTAATTTATGAAGAAGTGGTCATTTATTTGTATAATAAATTTGGTATGTTTTAAAAATTTATGAAAATTCTGTTACCTTTCTATTCATTTTTATTACATATTTTTAGACCACCATATTTTTTGTTAAGTACACTTTTCACATTACATTTAAAATAATTTTTTACAAGTAAGAAGAAACAAAAAAGACCTGAAAATAACAGAAGCCCTATTATAATTTTTTTAAAATCAGTGAAATTTTTGAGTGTGTAGAATATAAAACGGTATTTAAGAAATGGAAAAAAAACTAATCCATGCAGACTTCGTTGAACGAAAAATTATCAAAACGGATACCATTCTGTAAAAAGGGGACAAATTTCCGTTCTTTGTCAAAAATTTCATCACTTAATCTAAAAATTTAATATTTTGCAATTAAAATTGTGCAGATTCATTGTTCTCAT
The DNA here is from genome assembly GCA_013235015.1 of Araneus ventricosus. Lineage (NCBI taxonomy): Eukaryota > Metazoa > Arthropoda > Arachnida > Araneae > Araneidae > Araneus > Araneus ventricosus. Next base: position 1,242,586 of record BGPR01000066.1, read on the forward strand.
CCCACAAGATGATTTTGATAGTTTTGTGTTAAATTATTTTGAATTTTTTTTTTAAATTTCGCAATTGGACGACCCAAATTCATTCTTTTTGTTAACCAAATATATAGATCTTGAAATTAACCGAGTCCAACTTGTAGTGGGTACTTAATCCAGATAAATACAAACGTTTTACATCGTTCAAGTAATTATTGTGAAAAGGTGTGTAATGAAACATTCTGACTACTCAGTAAAGTGCATAGAAATTTTCTGACAAGACAGTTGCACTTCTAAGAGATTTTAAATCAGAGCACAGATTTTAATTTCAGATTTCGACTGTAGTATAGACTGCTTTTGCTAAGACTATAGTATTATGAGTGAATTCAAAACATAGTAAATGCAATCATAAACTACCGCTTATGTATGGAATATAATAAAAAATGCCATTTTAAAGAAAATAATAAAAATTGCCATTTTAAAGAAAATAATAAAAAAGAAATGGATGTTCTTGGGAATAAGAGACGTGGGTGAAGAATCGCCCATCTATCGGAGAAAACATTTGTCAGTAGGAAATAAATTAGATTTCACTATTCTAAGCATCTGATTTCGATAGAATGTCTGTACCAGAATGAAATTTTTATAAAATAAGTACCCACGATGAATCATACAAATACAAAGAAAGAATTTGACATAGTTTGTGTTTGTATTGATCTTGGTGAGGAATTACCGATAACCAAAAATAAATCGATGTCGAGGGAACCAAGAAAGAACACAGAATGGCTTGCATTCTTTTGTGTCGGAGAATAAATTCTAAAGTGAAGTAGTCTATTTTTTTGCACGAAAGTGATAATCTTTTCATTCTTTGAGACTTGATAGAATTAGTTGTATGGAAAAAAACGATAATTTAGAAGCAACCTAAAAAATTGCCTGACCGTTATTGTCCATCGAACAAAAAAAACTAAATTGAACATAAAATAGCTATAATATTTACTTTTGGAAATTTCATTTTTGTGGAGAAAAAAAATGCTTCTAACAATTTTTTATAATCATGTTTTCTTTTAATTTCTTCTGGTAAAGATAAAATCTTCACTGTTAATAAAATTTCGAATTATTTCCTTTTTTTTGCGGAGGAAAGATAATTTTAACCTATTGTTCATGATACAATGGTTGAAGAATTTTCCAGAAGAAAGTTTATTTTCAAATGATATTGCCTTTTGAATCTAAGCGTCAAAAGTTTGATTAGTTCAGATACTTGAAATTCGAAATCTCTTCATATATATGCTGTAATATTAAGTACCAACAAGAAGGAAAAAGAAACATCTGAAAGCTTTTAACTTAACTGCTGTTCCAAAGACATAATGAAAAGTATTTTCTTGTTTTCTCGGATTTTATCGTTTTACTAGAAAATGTGTGTCCGTATAAGACAATATTTTAACTTGCCAACAATATCTCAGATTTTATTGTCGCAGTTTTACTAACGAGAGTTGTTGAAGAAAATCTCATGTAGATTGCTAGATTGCGTAATAAATATAAAAAAAAACATGAAAAACAGAACTGATGAATCAACTGACACTAACTTTCGTTCTATTAATAACTTTATTTGTAACAATTACTTTCATTTTGTTAGAGTAAAAATAATGCAAAATCCACCAACAGAAAAAAAATGGTTTACCTAATAAAAAATAAATTGAAATAATGAATGCAATAGAAAACAATATTAAGTATAAAATATATAAATATTCAATTCCAAAAATAAGTTCAAAAAGAAAGTACCTTTTAAACAAATCTAAAGTATTCTAAATCGTTCTGAGTGCATGAATTAAATAAAGGAAAATAAACGACGGTTTCGTGATAGTTCAACAAAATAAATTAATTTTAGCGGAACTTCTTTTTAATATTGATCGAGTTCGGCATAAAAAAAGATAGGAAAGATTTAAACTAACATAAAAAAAATCCACTAAAAGTGAAGAAATAAATTAATTCGGGTTTTTCTATTAAATCATTACTATCCCAGTGTGGATGAATCAGCAAAAAAAGCAGGAAAACCACTAAAATAGGTGTTTAAGTTTTTTGTTGCCGTCTGGAAAGAATATCTTTTGGCACGTTGCCCATATTCCTTTGCGTTAACGATTTCGTTGGGAAAATATCTAGTTTTATTTTATTCTTCATTTCTATAAATATTGCGAAGATGATATGAAAACCGAAAATTGGTTTACACCTTATTTAATTTAACACTAGCAACGCTCTTACTGCTAATAGACCTCGGTATCCTAGTGGTAAGTTCTCAGATTTGGGACGGAGGGTTCTAGGTTAGAAACCCAGTTCTACTGAAGATCCGGCGTGTATGTAGGCCTTGGACCATGCATGTGAGAGTTGTGACACATGTGAGAGTTCTTTCACCTCAAACGTTGCACAATGTGCCAAGTATTTGGTCACCTGGCTAAATACTGCAAAGACGTGAGGCCCACCTGTGGAAGCTGCGCTGGCAGGCACGAAACCAGAAGATGTCGGTCTCGCCAAATCGTGTGCGCCAACTGCAGTGATTACAACTATTGCTATGGAAAGGAATTCGAAATTAGTGACAAAGCCTCAGACAACTCCTGTTCCTGCTACCACCACGAAGTAGCAGCCTACCGCCGAACAAGGGACTACTAATGGATCTTTCTTCTCATAGTAGCATTAACTTGACCACCTCCTCAACCAGCATCTCAATAAACATTTTGCAAATCAACCTGGTCCGGACCAGAGTGACAAGCCACCAGCTTCAAAATTCAATTGTTAACTTCAATTCCGACATAATTCTTATGCATGATCCCTATTCTCGTGCAGAAAAAAATCAAGGCTTTCCCCAGTCCTGGAATGTCTTCCCCTCCAAAACCAATAAAGCAACAATAACCATAGTTAATTAGAACTTTAAGCCTGCCATCATAGCAAGAAAAAGTATACGGTAACAGTCAAATTGCAAACCGGCCAGAATCCAACAACCTTCATTTCGGCTTACAACTCCCTATATGCAAATATTCAGGAAGCCTTACAGGAATTGCAAGAAATAATCACAACTTTAAGGGGTGAATCAATCATTATAGGAGCCGATCTTAACGGACATCACACCATGTGGGGCTATAGAGATATCGACTCAAGGAGTGAAAGAATCCTTGAATTCCTCTTAGCGAACAATCTCTTCATAGCAAACAGTCTAGACGCACCACCTACTTTTGAAAGGGGCATTTTCAAGGGATGACCAGACTTGACAATTATTACCCAAGACATAATTAGCAAGTTTGCCAAATGGGAGGTGTCAGAAGAACCGTCTCTCAGCGACCACAAATATATCAATGTTAAAATAGAATCACAAATCCAGAACAGCACCTACAATCGATTCTAAACCCTTCATGGGAATCATAGAAAATTCCTCAATAAACTTAAACCTAGCATCAATCCCCTTCTAGAAGAAATAAGAAACAATCAAACAAAAGATGACATCAACAAAACCACGAACCATCTCCAAATTAAAACCATAGATGCCTGCAACAGCACCTACAAAACCAAAAAGCAAGAAGTTGCCAGGCCCCTTTCCTGGTACACATCCAAACTAGAAATTGAGAAAAACAGGCTGAAAACACTGAGGTGACGGTCACAGAGAGCCCCTCAAGATCAGAGAAGTCGTAGATTCTTGACCTCAAAAAAGGATAAAGCCCTGTACATCAGGCATGTTAAGCGGGCTAATAATTCTAGCTGGAAAACATTCTGCACCAACGCCTCAAACCCATATGGTAAACAATACAAAGCCGCCTTTCGAAAACCCATTCCTCCCGCCCATCTCATAGCCTTAAAGAACTACAACCCCAAAGGAGGCCAGCGTAAAATTGCAGACAATATCCGGGAGCAAATGTTCCCGAACCCACTAGATTATGCGGACCTCCCAACATTAAGAACTATTACACCAGAAGATGCTCCCTTCACAAAAGGGGAAATTGCAATTGTCATCAAAAACCTTCATAAGGGGAAAGAACCAGGACCTGACGGAACTGACAGTATTATAAGTAAACAAATAAATAAACGATTTCCTATCCTGTTCATGGAGCTTTTCAACAAATGCCTGCATCTCGAGATGTTTCCTGACCCGCTCAAATTAGGTAACATTGTCCTATTAAAAAAAGAGGGCAAACCTGAGGAGGAAGCCTCTTCTTATCGACCTATCTCTCTACTGACAACTATTGGAAAAATCTTGGAGAAACTCCTTACCCAGAGGCTCAATTACCACCTGGAGAGACTTAACAAGATTAGCGACAACCAGTACGGATTCAGAGAGGGGCGCTCGACAGAGATCACCATCTCATTCAAAAAATTAATGAAGGCAAAAAGAAAAATTCTCATGTCCTGGTACTCTTAATAGACATTAAGGGCGCATTCGATAACATTAAACACTCCTCAATTGTCAACTACCTGGACAATAGTCACTGCCCCAAAAACATATCAACTACTTTCCGAAATCTACTTCTGAACAGAAAAAATATTCTCAATTCCGGCGAAGGACCAGCCATTAGAGATCAGAGGATGGGCTGCCCACAGGGTTTCTGCAGTGGTCCAGCCCTCTGGAACTTAGTCGCAAACGAAATTCTGCAGGAAACCTGACCAGAAAACACAGCCAAAAAAGCCTTCACTAACGACTTTGTGATCGTCTCTCACGCCTCCACGAAAATAAAAATTGAAAACCAAATCCATGCAACAATAGAAGCATTCATTAACTGGGCCAAGAAAAATAAACTTCAAATTTATACAGGCAAAACTCAATACATCCTCTTCAGCAAATTAACAAGACCCCCACGGCTTCGATGGTAAGGAGATACAATCCAAAGAAAACACACAATAAAATATCTCGGACTCTTTATAGATGACAAACTAAACTGGAAAGCACACTTTCGAAATCTCTCAACCAAATCATTCGCTCTTTACCAGACCCTACTAAAGAGTACCGGGAAAAACTGGGGATTTTCCCTTAAACTCAGACGAATGCTGTACAAGACTGTAATAGAAAGGATGCTTGCTTTTGGAGCTGCAGTCTGGTGCCTTGACCCACCAGGTAGAATCAAAAGGAAACTTAACACTATCCAAAGACCACTCCTGCTTGCTCTTACAGGAGCACATAGAACCACAGCAACCTCGGCACTCCAGGTCATAATTGGAATTCCATCTCTCTACCTCCAGCTCCAGCAGAAGGCCAGAATCTCAGCCATTCGAAAACTCAACATCTCCCTTCCGGACACTTTGACAACTCTCGTTCCTGGAGAGGTTGAAAAGGGAGAAACGGGCTAGGCTGCACATCCCGTTGAATGTCCGTCAGAATAACATATTTCTTTGGTAGATGGCGGGGTATAACATCGGGAACCCGCATCTACACGGATGAATCTAAGACCAAAAAGATGTAGGGGCTGTATTTTGCGTCTGATCAGGAGAAAATATAGTCTACAGATGGTTGGCAAAACTGCAAGACTACAATACAGTTTTACAGGCGGAACTTCTGGCCTTGAAACACGCAACAGATAATGCATCCAGCCTCCCTCACCAGCCAATAATAATTCTAGTGGACAATCAGGCGAGTGTTCAGGCGGCAGCCCAAGAAGTATAACACAACAGCTAGAGAGATCTGCAAGAGCCTTATCACGAATAAGCATATTCACATTTATTTAATCAAAGCTCATGTGGGCTACGAAACAAACGAGGAGTCGGACAGATTAGCAAAAGAAGCTGTGGAGTCTGATAGACCCACTTTCTGTTAAGGGTCCGATTTCCTTAATGAAATCAATCTTCAGGAAAAAAAATGACGGAGGACTGGCAGTCAGACTGGGAAGGTGAAGATACGGGGAGGTCCACATTTAACATCCTGCCAAGAGTCTCGACTCAACCATGCTACTAGAAAAGGGAAGAAATCCTGTCTTTCACAGGACACGACCCATTTCCCTCGTACTTGAAGAGTTTTAACCTTGCCTCGACAGCAAATAGCCCATGTGGTAACAGAGTGAATTCTGACTGCATCCTTCCACATGACTAAACCGGCACAGCAACATGAGGTAATCTGGTTCCGCAACGTCGCTTCCAACAAAGGCTACCGACTTAAAATCTAACGATTGCTTCACCATCTCAATGATTTTCAAGAGCTTTTTCGAATAAATCCATGATCATCATTCACTTCAATCCTCTTCCATTAACTGCAGACCGACGTGGGGAATATTTTGAGCCCTCTTCGCCGAAGTGACAGCACACCTGAACTATTCTCCGCTTCCACACACAAAAACTTCTACTTTTTGGAGTAAGGAACAATCAACAGAACAGACACACATGTGCTTTAACACTCGCATTTGAGCTTGTTTTTGTGGACCACTTTATTTGATTAGTTTTTTTCTCTCTTGTTTGTTGATATTGTACACTTCATACTGATTTTTATTTCCTGTTTACAATTTCTGTTTATATTTGGTTTTATATGACACTCTTCTTTTGTTTCTTGTATATTATACCAGATTTTTAGATTTGTATTTCTGTAACCTTTTTGATCTCTCTGTCTTCGCCTTTATTTGCCAGACAGGTAAGGAGCGTCTTCCGATGTCTCTTCCACTTCATGTCCGCCACATTGTTTAAATAACCAAAAGATTATAGTCGCAGAGGAATGAAGTGGTGTTCTGTTCTGTATTCAGGCCTGTTTTTAAATTAGGCGCAGTGGACGTTAGGCGTAATCGTCAGCACCACAGCAACATCCTCCCGTTGCTGTGGTGCTGACGTTTGGCAACGGAGCGCCATCTCAGGTGTAAAAGCGTCTTCTGACCGAGGTTCAAAATTATGAGCTCCGACCCAAAATAACTCTTACGTTTTTTGAAACTGGACGTTAATATAAGGACATTTCTAAACATTTACTACTAATTAGAAAAATAAAATGTTGTAACGAAAAATTGAAATCCGCTTCCGCAGAATTGTCTCTCAAAACTATTACCGTTATTCCGAGGCCTAAGTCATTTCTTGAATAAATCTAACTTCTATTTCCCCAATAATTACTTGTTTTCTTTGTAACTATGGAATGTTAAATAATGCGATAATAATAAAGCTTGAAATTATGAAGACTTATTAGCAGTATCATAATAAAACATATTTCCCTGATACGTTTATTACATTTTCGAAAAAGTAATCAAAGATAATATTTCTTTCTCTTTGCAAATGGTATATTCTTCACACATCCTCATTCAATAGTAATAAATTACAAATAAAAGAATCTGTGATTTTGTCAAAGGTTAACTGGCGGTAGCACTGAGTTTACTGGAAAAGAACGTTATAGAAAATGAATCGTAAAAACTCAGCAAATTCCATTGCATTTTGTAATTTGTGCCTTTTCGCCCACATTTTAGAACTCGAGGGATATTTCTTAACATGATGAAGAAGAATTTTTTCAGAAGTATTCTTTTGGGTATAACAAAACTTAAAGATAAACAGAAAAAGGAAATAAGTACTATTGTAAGTTTGAAATTATTTTTAAGAAAGAGGAAGAAAGCGATTTGTCACAGGCTGATATTCCACAGCTGACAGGCTGGCTTGAATTAGTGGATTAAATGTAATATACGAAAAAATGAGTTTAAAGTTTTTTCAGTTTATTGCAAATTTTGCCATTGTCATGCGAAAAAGACAAATGCAGTCGAAATTTTTGAATCAATATTGCTGGACAACCAGCGGGTGCAATTTTCTTTTTTCTACAATTAAATATCTACCTTCGAACCGTGTATAGGAATGAAAAAAACTCTTTCATGACTTAGTATTCATGTGAAAGAGGAGGTTTCGAAGGTGTAGAAACCGCCACAAACCTACAATTGATTTTTTGGCCAACTAATCAAATTTCTTCATATGTTCCAAATATTTTTCTCAGAAATTACTGAAGATTATGAATATGCAAAAAAAGAGGACTTCGGAAGTAATAATATAAAGGAGCTATTGTAAGATACGCTAAGATTTCCCCAAGATCATTAGCGACCAATAACTTTTTTTCCCACGCCATGGGTCACTGGACAGAGCAGGTGCCTCAGCGGGAAGTCCTCGTTAAAACGCCGCCAAAGAATGCCGGGAGTCCAATCGGGCGCCAGCGGACTACTCTTTAGTGGAAGTGATTGAAAGGGTAATTTATCTCCAGCCTGAGAAACCGCTTGCATCAAAAGGAAAGGCCCAAAAAGGTAAGGAGCCAATAATGGCTCGCTGAGGCGGACTCCACCTACAGAATTAACGGGGGTTCGTGGAAAGGCTTTCTGGACCGTTTCTACAGTAGGAGGACGATAGGAGTTAAAAGAAAGTGCAAGGTATGGGGAAGGGGAGATTTTGGGAAGAGGACAGAGACGAGCAAGGGCTCGATTTTCTTGTGGTGAAAAGATAGACTTGAGTCGCTGAAGATCTCAAGTCCGGTCAACGGAAGACCGACTTCATTCTTTTAGGCCACTCGTAGAAGTGGGCCTGTTTTGGTTATGTGACAGAGCACTGTATAGAACTGTACCAGAACTGTAATCTTCTGTACCTGAACTTTCATTATATATGTCATAATTTTCTCTTATTTAATCAAGATCACTATTCAATAAAAACTCTTGCACGTGCTATAAATGAAGAGTATTTCTTGGCTCTGGACCTTCCTCCCTAGAATCTTTGGCTGTCCAACACGTTACACTATAAAGAGATCTTTAAAAATTTAGTATTAGTTTCGTGGTAGAAAAAATGTGTATTTAAGTTAAGTGCATCAGAAACAGAATTTTAAAAAATGTTTCGAATTGAAAAGAAAATTTTACATAAGAGAATGTTCTGAGCACAAAGCACAATTATGTGATTAAGTAACGTTTGATTTGGAAATAAAATCTGTTTCCTCTTGTGTTTTTAAACTCATAAGTTCTTGATTTATAAAAAAAAATACTTTTATTCCTTATTCAACCACTTTTACTTAAGTGTGGAAAGAAAATTGGGATTTAAATTACTTTAGTTTAGTTATAATAACGTCCTGCTGTGAAGCAACAGTAGGGGTATTTCGGGACGGACCTCGTAATTTTGAACCGCGGTCAGATAACGAGGACGACATCTGTGCTCATTTGCCCTTGCTCAAAATCATTTTTAATTTGTTGAGTTTTCACTTATAGAAAACCACTTCAAAACTTGATAAAAATTCTGTAACTTAAATAACGAAAACTTCATAAAAGATGAGCGAAATATATTTTATATTATATTCATTAACTAGATTTTCTGTTGCCGATAAATCAATAAAAATAATTGGATCTTTACTCGAGTTTAAGCATTTTGCTATACTCGAGGGTTTTTTCAAAGTGGGGTAATACCCCGATTAACTGAACCAAATGGGGGAAGACCCATTCGGATGAAGATTTTCTCGGTTCAGCCACGAACATCTATTACAATTATGTATCTAATCACAGTACGTCATTCTGAAAGTTTCGAGCGTAAAACGAATTCAAAACTCTCTTTTTTAGTCTACACTTATGTTCTTTATTAAAGTTTTTTTTTTTTGGATTTCTGATTTCAAAGGAATTTGAGATTACCCGGGTTTCGGTAAAATAGAGTTTGGTGAGCCGGAGTTTTACTGTACTGTATAATTTATCCATAGTTTCTAGAGTTACTAGATAATGAATAAAATACCGAAATATTGCCCGAAAGGTTTAATTTATTTGGTAAAGAAAATAATAATAACCGATATTTCTGGTATTATTCCTAACCACCTTCGCTGTTTATCGGAATAAAATTCTAGTAAATAAAGTGTTTATTCCAATTAAGTTGCTATTATGGAAGAAATAAATATTTTTCCATTTAAGTATATTTTCTTCCATAGAAAGAAGCAAATCTGCCAATTTTATCACTTTCATGAGATAAACAACGGAAATTCATTACTGCTGCTAGTGACGCTGTACTGAAAGTAATTTTTGTTCATCTATATAGTTATTTTGTTCCAATAACTTCTCAGGAGTATTGTTTGAATAGGAAAGAAAATCAGCGAAAATTGAAGATTCTAAGCATGATTCTTTTCTAACGAGGCCGAGAAAAAGAAACAAAAAATGCAACATGTGCCAACCAGAAACTTGGATTTGAACTATGTGCATAGAAAAAAAAATGGATAAAACGGATGCTGTCTCATTATTTTAATCCATACTTATTTATTAATTTATTGCAATTTATTATGCAGCCTTTCAAAACTGTAAACAATAGGTTTTAATGCATTTTTCAGTCTTAATGAAATGGATGAACTTTATATTAAGATGGAATCCTTGAAAGAAGATTTAGTTAACGTAAGTTCAAAAAATGTGTATTGGTTTACTTTATTGATAAAAGCAAAAGCTATTATTGATTTTGATTTTGCTTTTAGGTAGATTCCTGATATGAAGTCTACCTATTGCAATTATTCTCATGACACGACTTTCGGAAAATTTCTGCAGATCTTCACCGATCATGACCCCTAGAACCCAAATATATATATATTACACACACACACACACAAACACACACACATATATATATATATATATATATGTGTGTGTGTGTGTGTGTGTGTGTGTGTGTGTGTGTGTGTGTGTGTATAACGCTTTTTCCCATGTTATCTTGTGAACACGATAACTGGAGTAATTTTGATGTAAGTTTAACAAGCATGGTATATGTTGTAAGGATAGTGAAAATCTCTGTCGAGTTCGTAGATGGGCTATCCAGCTCAAAGGGGGTGGAAATGGTGGGGGGTGGAAGTTTTAATTTTCCCGTAATTCCTTTACAATTGAAAATAGAAAGAAAATTCAAATTAGGCAAATTTTTGCCTATCATAACGAACAATTTCTGTATTCAAACGGTTTCGATAGCTACAATTGCTTAGAAGTTATGAGCTGGAAAGTGATTTTCCCATTCTTCCCCTCCCCTCCTCCTAACTTAAATTACGTTTTAACCTATGCATGTTACCCATTGTTGGAAAGCTCTCGTCATTTGCAGTCTCTTCCACCCGCTTTCATTCTTGTAGCTCTAATCCTTATGAGAATAGAGGGAGAAATGTTCTTTTCCTTATTATTAGTAAAGACGTATATATATATAACGGTTTTGCCCATGTTATCTTGTGAACACGATAACTAGTGTAATTTCGATTAGATTTTAACCGGAGAGGTATATGTTGTAAGTTCGGTGAAAATATCGACCGAGTTTGTAGATGGGCTAACCAGCAAAAAGGGGGTGGAAATGGTGAGGGACTGAAAATTTCATTTTCCCATAATTCCTTTACGATTAAAGATAGAATGAAAACTTAAAGTAGGCGAATTATTGAATCTTTATAGTAAACAACTTTTGGATTGAAACGTTTTTGATAGTTACGATTTTTTAGAAGTTATGAGCTAAAAAAAATGCCACTTTCAATCCCCTCCCCTATTTTATCATTTCCCCATAGCTCTGTTACGAGTAAAGATAGGAAAAAATTCAATTAGACGAATTATCACCTTATCATAACAAACTACTTTTATATTGAAAGTTTTTTGACTGCAAGAATTACTTATATGTTATGAGTTCCCATCAGCCTCATTCACTTCCACTTTTTATATGGCGAACAAGTTGATATACCTGTCTTTGCACCGGATTAAAATGTTTTCATGTTTAATCTTTTTAATACAAAAATTACTATTGTATAAATATTATAATACACAATTTCCTTTTCTGATTTGAAACGTTTTTAATTAAAATGAGAATATCAATTGAAACAGACGATTTTTAGAAACAGCCGTTTTCTCCATACATTATTATTTATCATACAGGTACTTCAAATTTCGTTAACAATTACTAAAGTAAAAGAAATAAAGGTTTCAATGAATATTTTGAAACAATTAAATTAACTAGTTAATTATTCATTAATTTAAGGAATGAAAATAAACCAATCATTATTTGGTCCTGATATGAATTGCTAATCGTCTACTTTTAAAATTTTCTTCTAGCATTAGTCCAGAATTCTGTGAATGTATTCTGGCAAATATATATATTCGTATTATTCTTGTTCTTCAACAATAAAGAATATTGTTACGAATTCTGTATAAAATTAATTTTGAAAAGATATTAAAATGAGAGAAGCAAATTTTTGGAAATGAAATTTTTGTCTCCGAAATGCTAATTTTTTAAAAAAAATTAATAAGGTGTATAAAAATAGTTTCGTGAGATAATTTTTCCCAAAGATATCGCTCGCCTTAATTAATTTTTAATTAACTGAAATTTTAAGTAACTTCTGGGCTTTGAAAAGTTGAAAATGAACTTTATCTTTCTTAAATAAAAAGTGTGCAAAGTTTAGTTGAAATCAGTCCAGTGGTTTAGGAGGAGATGTGGAGAATACAAACATAGACACAATAACTTTTATTTAAACTAAGATAATTACAAGATTAAGATTGCTGGCATATACTATGAGCCATAAAAAAGATATCATCACAATTAATTAAATATTTAATTTTATTTAAGTAAATAGTTAATTTTAATTAATCAAACAGTTAATTTGAATAGTTAATTAGTTAATTTGACAAATTATTTTAATTTCATATTTAACTAAACATGGCTTCACCAAAATTTGTTTAATAAATTTAATATAAAATAGCCAAAAAAGATACATATATAAGAGTTCCCTTTATCCTTTTTTATATTGTAAATATATCTCAATAACTTTAAAATTGTTTTGGGTTTTTCTGCCTGAGTATTTGCTTTTAACTGTCGATGGGGATTTAAATTTCCTGTTCAAAATGGCTGCATTGATATCCTGTGCTTTAAACACACGTGTTAAATTTGGAACTCACAATGTTTAATAATTTTTATTCTCTTACGTGCAAAGAATTTAGTGACTATTATCTCTGTAACCAGGGAGTTCTCTAAATGAGCCCATTCTAGTAATGTTTAAATGTTTCATGTCATGTGATTTTACATATGACAAAGTAATGTTCGCACAATTATATGACAACCTAGATTAAATAAACTAATTTAGAGTCGTTCATCATTCGTCTCAAGTGTCAATTTCTTGCAACTGTTTCAGATAGGCTGGCTTAATGTTATCTAGGAGATATTTGAGCTGCTGGGATGTTTATTTCTTTATGATTCCTACGTGTTGAATGATTATGTGTTGGGATATAAAAAAATGACCAATTTACTGACCAATGAATCTAGCATAACCTTTTGGAATGAAAAATGGAATGATGAAACCTTGATATAGTAAAAAAATTAAATGTCATGAAAACAGAATCACAGCGTAAATATTGCAATGTGTAGAAAGAATAAAGTCATTGGCTATGTCTGTATTGATCAATATGTAATATTTCATTACTTTTGTAACATTAACGTAAAGGAATCTACCTTTGCCTCCAAGCTTGCCGCGAAAAGGGATTTTTTTTATTTTGATTCTGTATTCGATTTACATTTCATTTGCATTCGAATTCCTTTTTCTGCTGTCTTTCTTTTTAATGAATAATGAAGCATTTCTTCTTATAACTCTTCCCTTTGTAATCATAGTTTAATTCTGTCGAACTTCACTTTGATTCCAGTTATTGCTCTTCTATGTCTTTTAATATCGGTCTCTCTTTTTAAATTCTAGCGAAATCTGTTGCATCAACAAAGCAATTTCTAATTTTCGGAAAGCGATTCATTGATTGCCGTTTTAATTACTCTTTTCGATCTGTGTCTTTTTATTTATTGCACATTTTGCTTACAACTTACCTTTTCTTCATTCTTTCAATTCTTATGGAAAGAATAAAGAAATGGTAAGAATGCTCAATTTCTCTATAAAGAAATGTTCAATGCGAATTTCTTCTAAAATTAAAACGATCCATGTGAATTTTGGAAAAAAGCTGACTTAACAGTTTCTTATCTTTTTTATTGGAAAAACGATGAAATCTCCCTCTTCTAAAGTATTTTGAATGAAAATTACGTGTTTTCTGTCGTTCAGCATATTGAAAAAATTTGAAAAAGAAGTTCATTGCATCTTTTTTTATTTATAATTTAGTTTGTTTCGCATATAATTTTCCTTCTAAACACCATTTACAAATTGCAAAGAAGTACTTCAGTGAATATCACAAATCACAATCACAATAGAAAGGTCCTGCCTAGGCATGCGGAGTCGAGGAACAACCGGCGTCACGTCAGAAGTCAAGAACTAAGGCCGGAGTCCTAAGGAATCCTAATAACCATCACCGGCCACGGCCCAGCCACTCTCAAAGGAGGTACGCCTAGTGATTGGAGTGGAGGTAACTCAACACCACACCATTATTGTATCCCCAGGGTATGCGAGATCCAGCTTACGTATCAGGCGGCTTCTCATCCACGTGCTCGCGGTGTCCCCCACGGGGGAGTAGTTCAGTGAATAGTACTTTAAAAACAAGGTTGTTAATTACTCTGATTAACTTAATTTGTGCGCCTGAAATTTTCAATTCAGGAACACACAAAATGGCAAAAATGGTAATATTGGAAAAAAATTATCAGTTTTGCTATTGAGTTCCTCAAAACCAATTTGACACAGCAAAAATTTTGAGAGATTTCTGGTAAAACATCATAAGCCGAGAATATCTCTCTGATAGCCTCGTTAAGTTAAGAACAATTTTATGTCAATAAATGTGAATAAACAGCTCAGAGTAGACGGATGGCTCAATGGATGGTTCTGGACGCATTCGTTAGCAGACTCTTCATTTCATTCTCATTTAGCTTGACAGTGAATCATTAACTATTCAGACAAGTCAACTATCCTGAACCACATCTAATTTCACTATGATGGTATAGGTAAGACTGAATGGACAGAACACAAAAAGTTTAAAGGTCTAATTTCTTTGTAATGTAAACATTAAATTTTTTTTTCCTTTATATTTTTTCAATCTTTTTCTCACTTGATTGTTTTGTAACTTTAATAGAAATTTTTTTCTCATCTTTCAGTTTTTCAATTACATGTATTTATTATTTGTGACCAGTTATTTCATGTGCAATAGTGAAATTTTGTATATTTTCATAGTTTTATTTATCAACGTGCTCTGTGATACCAAAAACATTAGTAATGGAACTCACAATAGCAGTTCATCATAAAGGACTCGCTCCTGATAACATTTGTAAACTTGTAGCGCTTAATAATTATGCAGCAGTCAGAGGAATTCGGTGAGATCTATGAGATATCACTCTTTCAGATGCTGTGATCTGTCTTCCATTCCATGCCTGCGATACTGCGTAACCCTTTAACTGCGGGTACTGTCTTATATGTGTGGTTTATAAACCACACCTGCAGTTAAAGGGTTAAATAACCTTAAAGCTTATAGTTGCAGGAGCATGGAGTGGTGTTATGTTATCTTAAAATAGCCAGAAAAGTGAGGATAGTTGTTATGTTGACCAAGCGGAAAGGTAATTTTATGACAAAACAAATAGTCAAAATTGTTATAAGACACATCGTTTATTCCAGGGATTAGACGTCTATTATAGGATCCTTTTCACGCAGAGAAACAAGAATGGGAAAAATATTTGTTTCACACGTTCACGACGGCGGGCGCTTCAATTCATGTTTCTCTTCCACTTTCACCCACTCCAAGAGCGCGTTGTTTTACCGGATGGCGCTGAACTAAAGTGAAAAATGAAGTTTCACCGAAATGATAACCATTGCTGCTCTTTATTTTTTTACCATTATATTGAGTTGAAATAAAATAAATCCTACTTTTTTCAATATATATATATATATATATATATATATATACTTTAAATTTCCATTATTTTAATTTTAAACTTTATGGAATTTTTTCTAGTTACTAACGAACTAAATTGTTGGTGGAACGCACCGCCTAATGAAACATTCAAGTGTGAGCCACCGGTGGTACGCGTCGCATGATGGGACATCTAAGTGCGAGCCACCGGTGGTATGCGCCGCATGATGGGACATCTAAGTGCGAACCACCGGTTGTACGCGCCGCATAATGGGACATCTAAGTGCGAACCACTGGTTGTACGCGCC
>BGPR01000066.1:1258556-1321030 GCA_013235015.1 Araneus ventricosus
GACATCTAAGTGCGAACCACTGGTTGTACGCGCCGCATGATGGGACAGCTAAGTACGAGTCACCGGTGGTACGGGACGCATGATGGGGCATCTAAGTGCGAGCCACCGGTGATACCCGCAGGCGTGAATGTGTTAATAGATCAGAAGTAAGCATGTATTTCAATAAACTTTTTGAAATCATTAGTTTGTCTTTTCGATATTAGAGAGTGAACACGGAAACAAAAATCTTCAGATAATCTCCTTTAATTTGTGCATATGTGGATAGTAGTATACATGATTTTTTTTCATACTCAGTATATAACATTTTCTGTCTCTGTTGTACATATTCAAGAGTCTGTAGATAGTCAAGAATGTTTTAGAATACATACCAATTCAAGGCATACCATGTCAGAACTTTTAGAGTACTTGATAAAAGCTCAAACTGAGTATTTTCAATAGTTACTCAAAAACAATATCCGCAATTTTCCCCAACACTTAATTAAATGAAACATTCAAAAATTAAACTTTCAAATAAATTTACTAGCATTTGAAATAGAAAAAACCGTAGAAACTGAAATGGATAAAAATGTATCATCCAACAATTTCCAGTCTTATAATTGTACAAAGTTTGAATGAAAATGTAAGCAAAATAAAAATCAAGTAATAATTTAAACGAAGGAAAACAAACCATTTATTCTTCAAGTTTTTTTCCCATTACACTTTTTATTTGATGAGAAAAACGAGGGCTTCAATTTAAAAAAAAGACTTGATATTTGCGATGTGAAGTTTCGATTATAAATATTCTACAAGGAAAAAACATTCTGAAGTTTATTAAAACTTATTATTATTATGAATGCAGAAAATCAGCAATTTTAATGTTGCGTTCCTAGACAAAGGACTACTTAAAAATCAATTTCAGAACTAAGATGTTTCTTCTCAAATAACCGAAATAAGTCTCAAAACGGATCATTACTGCATGAAAAATTGTATGTTTTAAAATCTAGCTAGCCGCCTTTGGAAACTAATTGTTCAACCGTAATATGTATAGCCTGTAGCTACGCTTGGAACTTGGCGAATAAATTTGCGAATTGGCGGTTGTAGAGGCTAAGAGATTCTGTCAAATTTTCATTTTGCAATATACCTTTAAAATGGAGGCTGAGGAGTGATAGCGACAGTTGATGACATATCAATGGATCATAAGCTTCCACATGAAATAAAATTGTCTAAATCGGTGCTGTTGGATTGTCAGATTGGGTGGGGCTGGGGGTCACTGTCATGGTTTTCCCATAGAGAATATGCAGTGCAGTTTTTACGATTTCCCTCGAAAAAAGATAATAACATATCTAGATGTCACAAGTTTCCATATGAAATAAAAATCATCGAAGGCATTCCATTGTTTAGGCCAGGGGTACTGGACAACAGGTTTTGCCGATTATTTTAAATATATAGATCTTAGATATATATCTTATCCACCCAGAACAGGTATCAACAAACTCACAGTAAAAAGAATAATGAATCATAAAGTAATCAGATATGCCCGATTCGTTATTGATCAGTCATAATTAAAACGAAACTTTCCCAACTTATTTAACACTGAAGATCATTAAACGAGAGAATGAAAAAATCCTTCCATTTCGAAAAGTTCGTGGATCCTTTTTTGCAGGCAAAGAATGATGACTCCACTATTAGCTGAACTAGAAACCACGTAACAGGATCCAGCTAGGAGAAGGATTCGGAAAACGAATTGCATCAGAACGGAGCAGAGTGAAGTAACTGGAGGCAGTGCAGCATTTGTGGTAAATGATGGGAAAAAGAAATATTGCCTGTCGAAGAGAGCTATCGGAGGCGAAATCTTTACAGCAAGTGATTGGAAACGTAAGTGTCGCTCTCTCCTTTCAAGAAAGAAAAAAACTTTACATTACAACCCCGGTAAACCGAACTAAAGTGGGGAAGCCGTTTCGGATAACGATTTTTTTGGTTAAGCCTTGAACGTCTATAACTATTTTGACATATTTATTCATTTGTTAAAAGAAAAGCGCACTAAAGAGATAACTCTATTAACAGTGTGCAAGCCACGATGAGTGAATCGCAAAGATATTAAAAAACGCATTAGAAAGAAGATTGAATACAGAGAATATAAAAGTTCAAAACACAAAACGATGAAACTTTGCAAACGCATAAATAATTTAAAGCTAAAATACGCAATCACAAAAGCATTAACTCTCTGAACCCGGCTAGAGTGAGAATTCCATTGCCTCAAAACCTGGGGTGTATTTTCACTAGCAGAAATAAAATGGAAGCGTCACGTTCTTTACAGAAATTCCAGGAGTTCGACACCTATGGGCGGTTTGAGGCGGGATAGGAATCATAGGTTAAAAGACACACTAGCACTCAAAAAGTTGTATACTGTCATATTAATATGATAAAAATACATTAAATTTGTATTAAAAATTTTAAAGCATTAAATCAAAAGACCATTTCAAAAAAGCAAGGATGAAAAAGTCAAATAAACACAAGCAGTAAATCCTTAAAAACGCATTAGAAATTCATTAAAAATTTGAAGAAGAAAAGGCGCTCGAGAAATAAAAATCAATTGCAGAGCACAAAAATTGAACTCATGCCCATGAAAAAAACACCAAAGAACGGTTTACTACATAAAAGCACGTTATAAACTAAATATAACATGTAATTCTGAAATGTTTTAAGTGTGAAACGAATTCAAAAATCCCTTTGTAGGTTCAACTTATGTTCCTTATCAAAGTTAACCCTCCATCGGGCCCAATGCACCTAAGAGGATCAGTGAAACAATATCGTAATTAATATTGTTGATACGCATTAATTTTAATTTTAGCACTCTAAAATTAATCACTGACTTTTTTAGGGATGCTTAAAAGAAGAAAGTGTTGATATCATTGCAAAAACGTCTCGCCTTCGCGATTACTTCCTTGCAGTACAGTACGTGTTTTTTGGATTTGCGATTTCAGAGGCATTTCAGTCAATCTGAGTTCGTTTAACCGGGGTTTAACTGTACTTCACAATCTGATTCGATGTTAGACGGGATCGTGCTCAATCGATTTCAGATGGATGAGAAGTTTAATTTATTTATGAGCAATACCTTTCAGTTATAATTGATATAAATGAATATTTCATTTCAAGGAAAATTTTGTGATAATCATACGGAGATGATGAAACTAAAATCAGAAGGAAATGCAATAGTAAAGACCTGTCATAAGTTTTAAAAAATAAACATCTTTTGAGTTAAGTTAAAAAATGTCAGGTATGCCAATGGCTATTGGAAATCGTTATTTATTCACAGGAATTTTAAGCTAAGAGCAAGTAATTTCTCTCAATCAGTAGCAAGTAATAAGATTCTGAAATAAAATAATGAATAATTCATAAAAAATTGGTACTAAATTAGCAAGACTATTACCCTGTTGTTGTGGTGTGAAAGTTTGCAGAAGAAGGTGCCATTTCAAATATGTTGTCCTCGTCATCTGACAGCGGTTAAAAATTACGAGGTCAGTCCCGAAATAGTCGCCATGTTAATTTAAGAGAGACGTTAATATAACTATACAAATCTAGGCGTATCATAATGTATTCAGATATCAGAATGCTGATGGGATGTATAGCAGATAAATAACATTCGTTTGAGAAATACCGTATTAAGTAAACCAGGTGAAATTTTGTAGTATGGGACAATCCTTTTCCATTATCAGTATCTTTTACACAATTTCGGATCGATTTATTATTTACTTTCTATCTCGAAGTTATAAAATTTAATATTTTTTATGCTTCTGAAGAGAGCATACGAGAGACATGAAAAGGCACTATAAATTCTGCTGAAACCATATGTTTGCCATTCTTTCAATAATTTTAATATTAGCATAGTTTCAAATAAACGGAGCAGAATATGTTGAAATGGAACGTCTTTTAAAATCATATTTCAAATATTCAATATCCATACCATGAATCTACGTTGCACAAGTAGGATTAGACGTCATTCTGGGGATAATATTTCTAAGAATAGCAATGAAATCTTTCCGTCACCCTCTTCAGAATTCAATTCTTTTCCTCTGCTATATTAACAAATATTCCGAGTTTGTGAACAAACAGAAGTAGCAATACATCAGGCTGAAAGCTTTATATTTAGTTCTCTTTATAGAATCATAAAAATAGGGTTCTTTTTTCGCTTCATAAAAATTAGGACTGTCTATATATTAAGCCTTATCTCTAAAACCTTTCTCTTCTTTCTACAGCTTTTTCTACTCAATACGTCTAAAGCGGGAAGTCAGTGTTTTTCGGGAGCGAAGATTTGTTTATTACATGCACCAAATCTGCCCGAAGATGTTTTCCCACGATGACGCGAAGATAGATATGCTCTCTTTTTATTATTGCTCGTGGAGTGACGGAAAGCCAACAGTGACTGTCAAAGTGTGTCATCATTGGGAAAAAAGAGTACGCAACAACGAATGTTATCTCAATAATCCTAATCAGATTGGAAGATTTCTTTTCTTAGTAAAGATCGAAAAAAGAGATGGACATTATTAGCTGCGTGTAGGACTGTCTAACATTTAACCATTGTAAAATTTGTTAAAACTACTGTTGCATTTTAGGAGTTTTTTTTTTTTTAAATTAACCCTCTCACACCGAGAGAGGCGATCCCGGGATGTCTAAAAATTTCCCGTTAACAGCGACGAAGGCCGGTCTGCGGTGGATGGCTTCTTTTGAGATCGCTTAGGAGATATGCAAAGTGGGGGGGGGCAATTGTCCATGCCAACCACGATTGTATGACATTTGCGTACAGATACGTTTCCGTACAACTCATAAAGGCGCAATAAATCTTCGGTAGCTCACCCCACATAAGGGGTTAGTGTAGGTTTGCTAGAATTTCTGACTCTTGGCAAGTATGTTTGGCGAGCAGACCGAAAAAAGAGAAAGTTTCTCTGGACGTAATAGTGATTGACTATCTAAATCATTGATTAACTGAAAAACTAAATCATTTAAAATCATGTTAGTTAATGTGAATAAAAGATTGAAATAAAAAATTTTCATATTTTTTATAAAAAAAATATATGCTCTTTAATACTAGCTGGTTAGTCTATCATTTTAATAGCATTAATTTCGTTCTATAAACTAACTATTATTTGATTATGAATTCATGTAATTTTTAGTAAGCTGAAAGCGTGAAGATCTCTGCTAGTAATAAAAGCATATGTGTGTGCTTGCTGGAGCTCAACCTGAAAGACTGTCAAACCTAGATCGATCAATTTTCGCACAGAATCAATCATCAATCAATTTACTCTGAAAAGGAGGAAGATGCACCACAGAGAGGAATTTCGAAATATTAATTAATTAAAGATTAAGAAAAATTTTGCGTTTTTCCTTCATAACTTCCGTAAATATTATCACACACATTTGAGTCGACTAAAATTAAAAAATGTATACATTTTTAATGATTCTAGTTCGTAGTAGCTCAATTTTTCCCCTTATTTTAATAAATTTCCCAATATATTTTTATACATAATCTTCAACAATACTTTTCCTTGTTGCACTGAACTCAAACGATTTCCATTTTTAATAAAAATATTTAATAATTTTGTTTCTTCTTCTATTATTGAAAGCTAAGAAAATATTCAAATGAATTTTATTTTTTCGTTTTATTAATTTTCCTGTTTAGTATTAAACAAATCTTCGAAGATAATAAGCATTTTAGTAAATATATTTAGTAACCTTAAAGATCATGGTTCTTAATGCTTAATTTTGTACTTAAATATTTTAATTTAGCTATGCTTCTGGATGTAAAATATGCGGCGACATTTTTGTAATTAAATCAAATACATATTTTGCATAATGAAATCTCTACTAATAATAAAGGAGAATGAGGTGTTTGTGTCTATATATCTATCTGTGTCTTGAGACTCTACAAGGCAGATTTCTGGACCTAGAATTGTGAAATTTTACACAAACATACTATGGAGGGTGGAAATGTGCACCTCGAAACCTTTTCTTCTGAAATTTTAATTAGAATTTTAACTAATTAAAAATTAAACGAAATATTGGCGTTTTTAATAACATCCGAAAGTGTTGCAGAAAAAAAATCATTTTTACGTCCTCTGAAATTTCAAAAAATTATTTTTCAATTATATCAAATAAATTGCAGTACAATACTATCATAATACATTTTGTTTTCATAATTTATTTCATCAAAATTTTTATGGAATCTGTAATCTCTCTGAGATATTACGCATATTAAGAAATATATCCAGTTAGCCGAATGATTTTGGTTGCTATGTTTTCATTCTGCCGCCGGACATTTTAATGTTGAAATCAAATGCATATTTTACATGCGGAATAAGAAAGTGAAAATCGCACCTACAACGTGTAATTAGATGTTACATGACACCGTCAGTTATCTAACTCAGAACAAGTACAAGAATAGAACAAGTACAAGGCCATTAAATTAGCATGGATTAAATTGCTACCACAATCTGAAGTTTAAAATTATGTTGTTAAGGGAATAATTGCATAGTATTTAAAATATAGAAAGTAAAAAATTAACTTTCGCACAAAAATTCATCAGATCTTATCTTTTGAAAATCTGCAGGGAATGTACTCTGTTAAAGTATGTTTCTTTCGTCTCATTTATGGTGAGTTTTAATGAATCCGTTGGTGTGGCTTGGAAGTTTGGAGACTGGGTGTCAGCTCAGGTGTCATCCTCGTCATCTGACCGTGCTTCAAAATTACGAGGCCTGTCAGTAAATAAACCCTCGTGTTGCTTCAAAAGGGGACGTAAAGATTAACTTCACAGTAAACGCTGCCTTATTAAACTTACCTTATAACTTTCTATACTAATTCCTTATAAAATTTCATCAAACAAGGAAAAGTGTTTCCTTATTTAAATATAAAATATTATTTAAAATACTTGAGAATAAAATACTTAAAGATCGAACTAAATATTAAAACAAAGTTAGAAAAACCTAAAAATTCAGTTTATTCTATTTTTAATTACTGTAATTTTGATTTATCAAGCATAAATAAAAACTTTATTTTCTTTGCATTCTGAAGTTTTAACTTTTTTCCCTTACTCAAACTTGCTGAATTACTTTACATATTATTTTTAATTCATTAAAAACATACACTAGGTGCGTGCATTATTGTACAATTCAAATTTTTGGTTAGTATTTTTATTAGCCAGCAAAATACATTTCGTCTATCATTCAATGATGCATCTAGAAGAAAACAAAACTTAAATTTATCTAATATCTTTCACAGACTTTCATTTCAGCAAATGATTAATTATGTGGAAAATTTATATATATTCTCTCACTTGTACTCATTCTGTACCATTTAATAAGTCTCAGTAGTTATAATTCGGGTTTCTTTCCTTTTAGACATTTCGACTTAGAAAAAAAGAAAAAAACTTTTATTGTTTGCAAAATTCAGTATTTGGAAAAATGCTGGCATCTATCTTAATTAAATGATTTTTTTTTAAAAAAATAATTGTTTCGATAATGTTTTGGGGAAATGTTTCTTTTTCAAGATATTTTATTTAGTTTTTCACGAATAATAATTCAAACAAAAAAAATAATTTCTTTCATTCACTATTTACTTCGATTACAATATTATGCAATTATAAATTTTTACTCTTAAATTTGGACATGCGCAGATATTTATTCCAAAATACTTAATATAAAATGCTTTATTTCAAAAAAAGACATTGAAGAAGGTAAAGCATTTTGGCATAAATTTCAATTTCCATTAAATTCATATTTTTCAGTCTTATATAAATAGCATGTTTTTATAAAACATAGTTCCGTTTCTAGTAACCCGTAAAGTTTTGATGCTAAAAAGACCGAGCATCGCCTCGCATCCAGCTAATATTATTTATGACAAGAAATATGATCCCATGATTTTCGAAAATATCAAATTTCGCCAAATGTCACGATTGGAGATAATGTCTAATGTGTTGCAACCACTATCGAAACTTTTTCTTATCAGTTGCAATTCCGCCTGTCAAAAGAGCGTTGATGGACAGTTTTATGACTTCTACGGAAAAGTCACTATACCGCGAACCACAGCCCATTTCCGTGCGCCTAAAAAGAAGGTTATAGCAGGGTGGGGGTGGGGTAAATGACCACCCACTTTGGAGAGTCTGATTCATGTCGCTTCCTCCTAGAAAGTCCCGGTTTTAAAGGAGCTAAAACAAAAGTATTTGTAAGACATCCGACCGCTAGATGGCGATAAGTCACCAATGCTTGGATTTATAAAACTGTCGTATTGAAGTTTTATTTTAGCTAATGAATTTCGATTTTACTTAAGAATGCCTTACTTATCCCAAAGTCAAATAAATGATAATTATAATAATTTTAAACTTTGCGCGTTGTGTTTTGCAATAACCCAAAGTATATCCAAGCCATGTCTTATGGATGCTGAGTCAACATGAGATCATTCACAAACAAAAACCATTAACTGCAAAATTTGAATATTTGGTTAAGAGCAAGATGAATTTAAAAGATAAAAACAATTCAAAACTCTTAAGGAGTCAATCCTCTTATATTAAACAACATGGCGTAGGGCCAATATTCACATATTTTATTAAGTATTTAGCGAGATATAATTGTCTGCTCACTAAATGATTTTCTATGTAAATTCTCTAAAATATCATTCACTTTAAATATAGAATCACATTCCAAGATACGTTTGAGAAGCTAATTTTATTATAAATTTGAAGCATTAAGGAAGAAATTAAAAGAATCAAAGCAAATGCCTTTCACAGATACACTTGATATATTTCTTGAATAAAAGATCATGATTATTTCACTTAAAATTTAACATCCCATTCCATGTCATAAAACAAATTAAAGTCAACCTCCATACACATGCAATTAAGAAAAACTCGATTTCATCACATACCAAGAATCATACCAAATACACACATATACACAAACAGTAAACACAAACGAAAAAACTTGAACATTTTGGCATGAATTACTTTTCCCGTACATATATATATTTACAGGACTCAACTTCAGTCCCCCGGCAAATAATCTCGTGTTAAGCTCCCAGTCTTAGCAAACGTCATTATAAATTTCAGAACGTAATATTTTGGAAAAATTCATCTCACCCGTGGTCTGAATCACTGTTTGACGCGGATTAATTTGACGCATTGAAAAATAGCGAGGCTCAACTCCGACCGCCAACTGGAAATGTGTTTTCGATCTACACTAGGATTCACAGTACGCTAAATAATCTCATACTTTCCGCACAGGTTCAAGTGATTGAAAACAACCGATCATCCCGAGCGAAAATCCCTACGATGCTGGCCGTGGAAAGCGCGAAAACTCCACGGACGGTCTGACCTTTTTCATTTTCTTTCACCCTTGTTAACTGGACACGTCCTTCTCACTTCCCAGCCAAATCCTCTCTCCTCTAGTAAAGCCAAGAACCCCTTCACCAAGATCTACAGCTCATGCCATTGGTCAAAACGTCAATTTTCGTCAGAGAAAGTTGAGAGAGTCGGAGGCTAGTCCACGAATTTCTAGGAATCCCGAGTTAAAGGGGGGGGGGAGCAAATCCGGCCAAGTGTTTCTCGAAAAATGGCGAATATATAAGGCGTGAGAGAGAATTTGTTGTTTTAACACAGCAAAATATCCGACCGCTAAATGGCGTTACGTCACCTAGGTCTGGAAAGAGAATTTTCTGTGTAAGCTCTTGTCTGTCGAATACGAACGAAGGTGTCGGCGAGAAAGCGAAATCTATTCATATAGTTTAAAATACTGAATTTTTGGATGTTTAAGAAATTGTAAATAAATATGGATTAGCTAATATGGTATGGAGTCAGATTTGTTCTGAGCTACGACACACATATCCAGATCAAGAAAACCAACTCCTTCATCACCTTAGTTGGAAGGAATTCATACAAATATGCAACGTTGGATAAAAATGCTAATTGTTCAGGAAGAACAACGTTTTAATGTGATTTTTTTTCTTTAAACTTGGAAAATCCGCAGTAAAATTTATTCGCTTCTGCGGCAAGTGTACGTACATGAGTGCTTGTCGCATATAAACAATTTTGATTAGTTTATACGGTTTAAAGACAGTCGGGAAGAGAATGATGACGACCCATGTCCTGGTTGATCTAATTTGAAAATGTTTTGATATCCTCCGAGGTAGCACAACATGTTGCACGATATTGTACAATATTGTTCGATATCATATAATATTATATGATATTGTACAGTATTGTACAATATTGCGAATATTGTTCAATATCGTACAATATTGTGCAATATCTTTGTGCTAATGGGGATAGGGATTATGAACATTCTTTCTGTTCCTGGAGATCAATCTGCCCACCAAAAAATAATTACAAAATTATCCTTACTACTCTTTGTGACTGGGTACGGACGGAAAGAATTTAGCTATTGAAAAAAATGCATGGATTATTCACAGGCCATTGTCCCAGCCCCCAATTCATTGTCTTTCAAGATGTTTTTGGCAAAGCACGGGAACCCCACATCAACGCTATTCACCTGATCTCGCACCGTGTAGCTTCTTTTTATTCCCCGCGCTCAAGTTAGCACTGAAAGTAACTACATTTTAGTTTCAAGATGCAATGAAAGCAAAAACGAGGAGGTGAGGAAAGTGTTTTCTCGCAAAGACATGAAGCACTGCTTGGGGCAATGAAAAATTCATAAGGAGTGGTTTGGAGATCGAGGAGGGAAGTTCATTGAAGATGACACTATCAAAATTTAAAAAATAATAAATACAAATAAAACGTTTTAAAGAATCAGTCCATTTATTTTCCATGCCATGCTAATGTCTGTTTTCATTGTTATTTGTTTTTCCTCTAAAGTGGAAATTACCATTATGGCAGATCATTGTATTGTAACTAAATTAATAATACAAAATGAACAAAAGAAAATTAGAAATATTTTAAAATATAAAAAAACTGTTTAAACTAAGTGTTGAGGAATACAAGAAAAACATTCCCGAGAAATACATGCAGACGTAAATAATTATTGTTGTGATGTTATTTTAAAAATTATTGTTTAGATGAGATTATTTTTGTGGCTATATTTATTTCTAAAATCTTTGCACCTAAAATCCTTTAGTTCTAAAATTCTTTTCACATTTTTTGACTTAATTTATTCAATTTCATTTAGAGATAAATGTCTCAGTACTAAATTAACATAACACAGGTAAATGTTAGGTACATTTTTCTGGTAATCCTTCACAAAAGAAATAATTTTTAACACAAGATGTCGATATTCTGTATTCTTTCGATTTTCAAATTTTAGGAAGTAGAATTTAAAACAAATGGTACAGAATACTGTGGCGAGCTACCTACCTTCAATAGTTCTTATTCAGCTTATGATAAATACCTACAGGCGCACTCTACACGCCGTACCTGTCCGCAAAGGGTTAAATATACGAAATATATTGTATTAGCACAAAAAGGAGTATATATGCTGGAATATTTTTACAGTCATGATACCTAAACAAATTCTTGCGTGTCTTATTCTTCCGTTATTTCATTTTTGAATAGACAGAATATATTATGTTCAAAATAGACATCAAATTTAATTGATGCAAAAATTTGTATTTTTAACTAAGCAATCAATATTAAAAGGAATCATTATGCTATTTTAATTTACTTAATTGAAGTTCATGAACTGGTCCACAATAATTATTACAGAATAAAAGTATAGATTTAAAATACGCTTTAATACATTCATTTGCTTTCTATCTAGCAATGTTGCACACATTTTAACATGATTTTGACGATAAAAAGATTCTATATACCGCATTATACAATAATATCTGAAGTCTTTACAATTGAAAAGATAATAAAGCGAATCTGAAAGTGAAAGAAAATTGAATTTTATTAACAAATAAATCAATAATTAAGTTGATTAATAATTTCATTATATATGTTTCCCAGCATTTATTTTTAGTAGTGCATATCTTTCCAAAAAGAGTGAAAAACTTCAAAATTTGGGAGAACAATTATGTATGTAAAAAATGAAATAGTAATTACAGAAATATGAAAGATATAAAGCTATAGGATCCAATTAAATGCAGTCTGAAAAGAGCAAAATAGGATTAGAAGATAATACATAATAGGCCTTAAATATGCTTTTAAACCCTCACAATGAATTAAAAAAATGTTTTCAGATATAAACCTGAATGACGCTAACGGAAAAAACTTATGATATTATGAAACTGACAATAAGTCTTAACCCTCTCACATCGAGCGAGGTGGTCTCGGGCGGTCTAAAAATTTCCCCTTAACAGCGACGAAAGCCGGTCTGAGGCAGTTGGCTTCTTTTGAGGGGAGGTGAGATTCTGAGATCGCTTAGGAGATAAGCGCAGTAGGGGGTCCAATTATTCTTGACAACCACAGCCCATTTCCGTGCACTTTAAGGGAAGGTTACAGCAGGGGTGGTAGGGTAAATGACCATCCAGGGTGGGAGAGTCCAATTTATGTGTCTTCCTCCCAAATATTCTCGGTTTTAAAGGTACTAGAAGGAAAAGATCGCCTCGGGATGAAAGATTTAAATATGACTTTAACAGTCAGACCCAAAATCTGAAAGAAATTCGTGGATTTTCCGTGCGTGGACAGATATAAGCCTGAAAGACACTACGGGGAAAAACTTATGATATTATGAAACTGACAAAAAATCTTAAATATGACTTTAACAGTCAGACACCTTATCTCAAAGAAATTCGCGGATTTTAGTTTTCCCTTTTATTTTTCATTGGTGGTTACATTTACGTAATAATTTAAAATTCATCTGGTAATTATAATCTACAATGGCAAAAGTAATAAAGGTTAAAATTATTTAAAAATGAAAAAGAAATATTTCTCTGTCAAGGCCTACTTTTTGCAGTTGAATGACATGGCCTAACACATAATCAATGTAAAAAGGATCTATTGTGACTTTTTTATGCATTCACCAAGGAAGCTGTAGTTGACAGGAATAATTAGTAATTAATCGTTCCACTATTAACCAACAAATGAACTGTTTATTTGCCATGTAATTTTGGAGTAGCGCTCAGACTTTCTACAACATTAGGAGGTAAAAGCTAGAGTATAATTGTAAATAAATGCTGAATTAATTCTTTTAATGAAATTGAAAGTTGTTAGTCAGTATTATTTTAAAAATAACGTATGAAAAGCAAAATAAAGAAAAGAAAGTTGTATAAGTTAATGTTATAAATAAATTGAGAATGTACGGTCGAGAATAAGCATTTTGTACGGAAAAAGACTGCAGCTGGTATAAACGATGAAAATCTTCGTTACGTTATTTATATATGCAAATACTTTTAAATTTTTTGTCAAATGTTTTACGTGCCGAAAACGAAAAGAATTATTAAACTCTGCACGTACTTCGCAGATAAAAATGAAATCCTTTTATATTTGTTCTTTTATGTGATGCGAAAATAAAACTGATATAACAAAGCCATTTCTTTTGAGATTATTATTTAGGTCGAGTTGAAATTTCGGAACGAAAACAATTTGCAATTATTATCATAATCTAATTTACGCTTCAGCTAAAATATGCATGAAACGAAATTTCTGTTTTCTGAAACTTCAGTGATTTGAGTCAAAACATTGTTGTCAATAATTAGTATTAATAATTGTAAACAATATAAAAATCTATAAAATGAAACCTGAGAAGAAAAAAAATAATAAAACTTATTTCTTTTCGATTTCGTGACAATGCTTGATGAGAGAAAATATCCTAATTAAAAAATAATTATTTATTAAGAGGAATTACTTTTAGTAAAATAAGTACGTCAACATACGCTAAAATGGTTTACATAAGATGATATGGGGAGGTGCTTAACACCTTTATATTATAAAATTTTGTCAAAGCTGTCAGTAAAAAATTAACTTCAACCTATGCATAATATAATGAATTTTATTCACTTTCACGTAATTTCTTGAAAAGAAATCATGACTTCTGTCATGCATTCTGCTCAAGAATATATTGAAAACTATTTGCCAGAAAATAAATAGCAAGAAAATAAATGAATTGAAATTCTTCTTTTCTTATTTCTTATTTATTATTCCGAAATTCTTCAGATGTTCGTTTATAATAAATTATTTCTAATCTTTGCAATATTTTTATTTTTTATTATAGCAACACCAATGGCCACTCAATACTTTTATCTGAAAAAATGGCCAAGGAAAATTTTACTGTAGCAGAGAGTTTCTGGTGTAAATTTACAAAGAATTTTGAGATACATATAAAAGATATTGTTTTTCAGTCTTTAAAAAGAGTCCCTTTTCATTTTTATCTAATTTTTTTCAACGTCTTTAAGATAAAAATCAAAGTAAATGTATTATGCACCTTTTACAATTCAATCGTATGTGATGATTTCACATTGAAAAAGAGTGATATTGTATAAATTTATCTGCATAAATTGTCTTTCTATCTCGTTTATGATAAGGTAAAGATCTTAATTACTCCTTTTTATAACTATAACACTTTATTTTCAACTTATTTCATATTAAATATTTCTTATACTTTATACTTAGTTTGATTAATCAATTTATTTCAACTCTTAATTCTCAACAAACATTTATGACAAAAATATACAATAAAATTTTACAAATTTCGAAATACATAATAACGGACTGTGCATTAATATAAAAATTTTATAAAAACAGAATCGGAATAGGTTTCAAAAAATTTGAAAAAAAAACCAGAATAGGGACTTCTTAAACATTTCTTATATTTCCATAAATTGTTCATTGTCTTAAGAAAGTTTTATATAAAGTAAGATTACTGAGATTCATAATTTGAAGAAATTACATTTCAAAACTCCACTGAAATGCACGTATTCCTAGCTGTTGTAGATACACGTGAAAAGATCGGAAATATCTTTTCTTTCTGATGTTTTGTCTTAAGAGCAGTTCTGAGAAAATCGATTGTTTATCACATCCTTTCTAATGAAGTGTAAGGAAAATGAAAAACTTCTCTTAAATCAGAGAGAAAGACAGAAATGATTTCGAATCACGGACATAAAAGCAGAAAGTTCTGCTTTAACATTTGTCTTCTTCGTTTTCAGAAGCATTTAATTCACGCTTCATTGGAAATCATGGCTCTTATTAAACTTCCTTGTAGAAGCTATGAAATATCAGGTGAGATGAGATGAGTTTCGAAGCATTGAGAGATCTTGTGATTTTTAGATAGATATTGATTATTTCCAGTGTTTCGTTTATATATCATTACTTTTTTCGTTTTATCAGATATTATAGGTTTTATTACTCAGAGAGTTTATGTAGAAACTCAATAGTACCCGCGACTCGTTTGCGCAGCATGATTATTGGAACCTTTTGTATTTCCACAGTCTTCGAGATATTAATGTACCAGGACCTCTTTATATACAAAATTCTAGGCATTTCCCTGCGGCTGCAGGAGGATAAGTTTGCCTCTCGGAACTGACTCTTGAGAACGCCACATAAGTAGTACAACCCCGTCCACATGCGGGAAATTCCTCCTCCTTAGATATTACGTCATCTTGTGGAAAGAACTCAAATCGAGGGAGAAGAAGCAAGAGGAAAACAATTCAACTCAAGGGGAAGAAAAAGGGTGAATCCTCAGAAGAGAAACAACTCAACTAATCTTCCGCTGCACGAGGACGGTGGTATTCTACTTACATATAAATGGCCATGCAAGAAGCAATTATTCCTCAGATCCACACCAGCCACTATCATATTCTGTCCCTATGCCTTATTTATGACCATACCGTAATAAGCCTTCACAAGAAGTTGCAAATCAAAAAAGATGCAGGCAATAACAATAAAAATAATGTTGGAAATTGCGTTTGAAAATATTTTCAAAAATCAATGGAAATAAAACAGAATGTCGTATAGAAATGAAATTGATACCATTCAAAAGCTATTTGTTTAACTTTAAGATGATGTTAAAATGATTTTTGAGAGATAATATGCTCCGAAATTATTGCGGATAAACGTCTAAATTTATGATAATTTTAAACTAAAATTTCAAAAAAATCTTTCTTAGTGAGCACCTACTACCCAAGAAGCAACACACCTGCCAAATTTTAAATTTCTAGAAGCAATGGTTTGCGAGATTCTGTGATGAGTCAGTGAGTGACTTTTTCTTATATATATATAGTTGCACGTGTTTTACCTCGCGTCTGAACAACTACAGAAGGCTATAAAAAGCTTGAAATTATGATTTGCATCAGAGAAGTAGAGATTAGAAGTCATTTACATAATTTCTTTAACAACAAAATCAAAATATATACAGCTACCAAAAAGGGAAAATCAATTAACTAAGTTCGTGCTACTTAAATTTAAATATTAAGCACATGCACAGTTACAACAACAGTTAACATACACATTATACATAATGGAAAAGCAAAGATATGAATTATATATTCAGCATTCCCCCTGAATTCATACCTGGATAAATATTAAATACACTTATAAAATATTTCTTGTTCAATACTAAATATACCAATAGAGAAAATAATAAATTTAAAGTTCAAAGATGCCAATAAATTGTTTCAGTTTTTGAAAGCGATATCTAGACAAAAGTTTAGTTAAAATATCAGCAGCCTGATTAACACTTTCACAGTACTGCACATTCAATTCTCCATTATGGTGCTTGCCCCGAACAAATTTATAATGAACGTCTATGTACTTTGTTAGATTATGAAACTCAGTATTCTTTATTAGTTGAATGACATTCTGGTTGTCAACTTGTAGCACAGGAACGCACTGTAAATGATAGATATCCATAAGTCTATACAACCAGATTGCTTTTTTACAGGCCTGGCTGACTGCAACAAATTCGGCTTCAGTTGTAGACATGGATATGCACTTTTGACGTTTCTATGCCCACGTTATTGCACCTCCACTGAACTTGAAAATCTTGCCAGATGTTGATTTCCTAGTAGAAACATCTCCAGCATAGTCAGCATCACTAAATGAATCCAATAATTTGCATGCTGAGTTTGATTGTTACAGTATTCCCCATCTCGAGGTTCCTTTCAAATACTTTATGACTTTCTTGACTAGACACCAATGTATTTTTGACAGCTTGTCGAGAACTCTAGAAAGCACACCAACTGAAGATGCAATATCTGGTCTCGACACAACAACTAGATGCATTAAGCTGTCTACTGCTTTGCTGTAAGGAATATTCTCTTGTAACTTTTCTGAATGATTCATATAAGTCAAAGATTTATCAAACGGTATTGAAACAAGATTATAACTTGAAATGTTAAAGGAGTCTAGAACTTTCCCTCAATAATTCTGTTGATGAATGATAATTGAATCGTCATTCAAAGGCTGTATTTGCAGCCCTAAAATGTAATTTGCTGGTTCAGTTCTGACACTAAATGCTTCTTCTAGATTCTTTATAAGAATTCCTGCAGTTTTTCTAAATCTTTAGCTGCTATGATACCATCATTAACATGTATAATTAGAAAGGTAGACTTGTCTTTGTTGACAAACAAACAAGGATCACTATTCGTTTTCTCAAGGTTTCAACTTTGATGGAAACACTTGAACCTTTAATTCCAGCATCTAGGGGCTTGTTTTAGTCCATAAAAGCTTTTCTTTAATTTGCACACTCTCTGCGTGCCATCTTCATATCCTTGTGGATGCTTCATGTAGATTTCTTCATTGAGGTCTCCATACAATAATGCACATTTAACATCAAACTGAAAATTTCAGACCTTCGCTGGCAGCAACACTAAGAACAGTTCTTTTTGTTTGTATCGGACAACAGGGCTGAATGTTTCATTATAATCAGTGCCAGGGTTTTGATAAAAGCCTTTTGCTACCAACCTAGCCTTGTAACTTTGAATTTCACCATCAGGAATTTTCTTTATTTTATAAGCCCATCTGTTTTCAATAGGTTTTCTGCCTTGTGGTAGATTCACCAACACCCAGGTTTCATTTTCATTCAAAGAATTTAATTCTTCTTGCATAGCATCTCTCCATTCCTTTCTGTTTAAAGAGTTGATTACTTCTAGAAATGTGAATGGCTCATTTTCTTCTGCAACCATAACAAACCCATCAAATCTTGAAGGTTTTTGCAACTGTGATCTGTTTCGCAAGTGATTCACTTTAGTTTCAAATGAAATATTTAGATCATTAATGTCCTAAATTTCTGTGTCTTCACCTGCGTCAATTCAACTTTCATCTTCTTCACAGACTTCTTCTGTTGACAGAGTATGAACAATTTCTATTGATGTTTTCTCAGACGTGATCTCATCTTTGAAAACAACATCTCTTGATAACACAACATCATTTTTATCCGGTACCCAAATACGATAACCATCTTTTTCACAACAATAACCAACAAAATAGCCTTTAATAGCTTTCTTATCAAACTTCATTCTTTTCTTCTTTTGGATGTGAATAAAGCACTTAGTATCAAAACTTTTTAGATAGTTTACAGAAGGTTTTCTTCCGAACCATATTTCATAAGGAGACTTTCCTGCTTCTGGAGTAGGGCCTGTTCTATTTAGAACATATGCAGCTGTGTTCACAGCTTCAGTCCACAATTTCTCAGGTAAGTTTTTGGCATGAAGCATAGACCTTGCTTCTTCCACTAAAATTCTATTTTCTCTCTCTATCAATCCATTCGTTTCTGGAATCTAAGGTATTGATGTTGGATAGCTCAGACCTTCCTTTTGAATTATTTGGTGAACCTCAGAAGTTTTGAATTCACCACCCCCATCTATTAAAAGTTCTTTCAATATGTAGCCTGCATGCTTCATTTCAGATAGAAATATAGATAACATTTCTTTTACTTTAGATTTCTCTTTTATTAAATAGACAGTCCTGTATTTAGAATAGTCATCTTTAAATGCAACAAAATATGTTTTGCAGCCTAGAGACTTTTCAGGCATGAGGCCTCATACATCTGTATGCACAAGTTGACTAGGAGAATTAGTCCTAAGCTGTCTACTTTCAAAACTATGTCTATACATTTTCCCGATACATACAGACATCACAAAATTCACCATATTATTTTACATCATTTCCTTTGGATTTCAAAAACTTTTGAACATAACTTTTGTTTTGATGGCCCATGTTTTCATGCCACAATTGCAAACGGTCATTTTCTCCGCTGCACAGGCAGATTCTGGAACAAGTACACACATTAGTAATTTGTACACTCCGTTGTACCTTATTCCAACAGCAACAGCATCACAATTCTTGTTTCTAAATTCCCTTTGTTTATTATCTGCAAATTCGATGAGTCCCTTATCGAGAACAGCACCAGAGGAGAACAGATTTTGTCCACTTTCAGGTACGTACCATACATTGGCCAGAGAGCCAGGATTCCATCTTCCTTTAACAAGCATCTCAATCTGAATATCTCCAATGCCTCAATCTGAATATCTTCATGCTTTCCAGCATATTCTCATGCATCGACCATCCCCTAAACGAATGGCTGTAGTGCATCTAACATCGTACATAAAGTAAACCAGTACAACTTTGAAGGAACATGGTATGAAGCACCAGAGTCAATAAGCCAATAATCTGATCTCTTTTCAGCAATAGTCATAAAGCCTTGCCCAAGTTTTCGAGACTCCTTTTTCTCTTTTTCAGAACCTTCATTGTTGTCTTTGTAGCAATTTCTCTTCATGTGACCAGGACGGCCACAGTAGTAGCATTTGGTCTTTTTGTTCTTTTCTTATTTCACTGAGTCTTACTTTGTTTGGCGACAAATGTCACACTTTTACTTTCATGAGGAAGTTTCATGCTCTCCAGCCTTTTCTCATGCAAACATAGTCTTTCTGTAAGCCTTGCCACAGTTCTTTCATTAACTGGAACAGATTCCCATGCATTTTTAACACTCTAAATATTCAGCTGGTAAAGCGTTCAGAATCCTATTTAACAGCATGGATTTAGGAAGCTTAGCGTTTTCACTTTTGAATTCATCTTGTAGATCTTGCCAAATTCGATGTAATTTAGAAACACGCGTATCAATATCATCCACAGTTTCCTGTTTATAGTTGAACAGCTGCGAATATAAGAGATCTAACCTCTGTTTATTTCGTTGCTCATAAACAGTATGAAGAGCGTCCCCCGTATCTTTACTCGTTTTGCAAGTCAAAATATGTTTTTTTGGGTCTGGCCTCACACTGGAGCCGATGATATACCTTGCTATGGCACCCAAATCTTCAAAATATTTCAAAGCAGTATCATAAGTTTCATTTTCGCTGGTGTCTAACGGAAGTGGTTCCGGCTTAGTAAGTTTTCCTTGAACTACTGGCATTGCGTTTTGAGCAGTCAATTGAAGTTCCACACCGAACTTCTAGCTTAATCCAGTTCCTTTCCCTTTCTAACTTTTCAATAAAATTAATTTTCTCCATCTTAGAAGTTCTCTATCTATACAGATGACGCGAAAAATAGGCCTAGCAGTTCAAAGTAAACTCCAGAAATCAATTTAAAAATAAAATCTCACTTGAAAATACTTTAGAGCGTAGTTGGGAGACGACTGGGTCCATATCCACTTGAGATTGTGATTTGCATCAGAGAAGTAAAGATTGGAAGTAATTTAAATAATTTTTTAACAACGAAATCAAAATATATGCAGCTACCAAAAAGCAAAATCAAAGAACTAAATCCGTGCTACTTAAATTTAAATATTAAGCACGTGTTCAGTTACAACAACAGTTAACATACACCTTATACATAATGGAAAAGCAAAGATATGAATTATATATTCAGCATTCCCCCCCCTAAATTCATATTAGATTCGCATAAAAACATATCTTGTTAAATACTAAATATACCAATAGAGAAAATAATAAATTTAAAGTTCAAACATGCCAATTAATTGATTCAGTTTTTGAAAGCAAACTCTAGACAAAGGTTTAGTTCAAATATCAGCAACCTGATTAACACTTTCACAGTACTGCACATTCATCTACCAAAAAGCAAAATCAATGAACTAAAACCTTGATACTTAAATTTAAATATTAAGCACATGCACAGTTAGAACAACAGTTAACATACACATTAAACATAATGGAAAAGCAATGTAAGAATTATATATTTAACAGAAATGTGGTGTTGTTGAAAAGAGCTAAGTGAGTTTAATTTTAATAAAAAGATCATTGTCGCTTCTTATTTTTGGTTATCTTCCCTAGAAAAATCATTTCTAATTTTTATCATCAATTATTTCTATAGCTCGAGAAGAATTCTTATCTTTTGAGCGATTATTATAATATACTCAATTCGTAATAGTTCGTAATAGTTTACTCACTTCAAATGAAAAATTGCCTAATAATATAACAAGCAATAATATTTGCAGCATAATTTATGTTCTGTAGAATGGAATTCCAATGAATCGAGCAATAAATACATATCCAGTTTATCTCAATGCCAGAATTACAAATTTATAGATCGGAGAGAGAGGTCTGCATGTACCCAGACGAGTATGAATCTTGTAACAATGCTGGGTCGGGAGAGACGTGTGTATATAGCATTGTTAAGAGAAAACAACAGAAATTAAAGAACATCGCATGAGTGAATGTTAATTTTAATAAAGAATGTACATTCAAAGTTCAAAGAAGATATTCGAGGCACCGTGCAATATTTTTCAATGGAAGTTTCGCCTCGCCAGCATATGGAATTGCGATGTACAAAAGGCCGTGGTGGCCTATTGGTAAGGTCTCGGCTTTGGGCCCGGATGAGTCCAGGTTCGAAATCTGATTCCACTGAAGGGCAGGCGTGTATGTAGGTCTTTTGCAAGTAAAATCATACTTAAAGGGCCAAACACCCTCCTACTGGTGTGGTGCGGAAGTTTGGAGGGGGTACAGCTCAGGTACCGTCCTCGTCATCTAACCGCGGCTCAAAATTACGAGAGACCCAAAAATACCTCCCGTACTGCTTGAAAACGGTAACTTAATATAACTAAAGCTAAATCTACAATACATGCAACCAGATAATATGGTAAAGCCAAAAAATGTAATGTCTACATTATGAGATGTGTTTAAATTCTATATCACCAAACTTAGTTGAATTTTCACTTTATAAAAAAATATACTTCGCTTCTTACATTCCTTGAAGTTCAAATAACACTAAATTGAATAAATACACTTCGGCTGAAAAGAAAGATAATATTTCTAATACATGTCGCATACTTCGTAACCACAAATATTTAATTATTTCCCAAACCAAACATGTAATGTGAATTAAAAATTCATTAAATTAAAAAATAACAGTTTGAATGAAGAATAATTTCTGAGAACAAATTTTAAAGAACTTCCATTAAAATATAAATCATGTGAGCTCCGAAAAGAAGTTTAAAGCAAATAGTATTAGTTTAGAGCAAACAAAGATCTTTTTATGTCCTTACATAAAAATTAACAAATAAAAATAAATCAAATGGTTTTAAATCAGACATAAAATATTTTACCATTTTCTGAATGAAATACATGTAAAAAATCATTTGATTTGGTTTAAAAGTCTTTAAATTGAGAAAAAGGATTTTATATTTTCGCAAATTAAATTTTTATTTTAAACATGACGGCAGATATTCATTTAAAATAAACAATAAGAAGTAAACTGAGTATAATTTTCAATTAAGAACGAAAGAGGCAAGAAGATATCCTTCATCTTTTCTTTGATTTTGCTAACATTTCTAAATATTTTAATATCTTTTATTAAATTTGAGAAGAATTCACCAAGTTTTTAAACATATTATATCGAGGTTAAATAAGAAAAATAATTGTTGCAGCTCAGTGAATATGGAACTTTTAAATTGCGAAATGTTTGCTATAAACAAATAAAATACGTACTCTCATTAAAGTAAAAATTTCCACCAAGGATTTAAATTAATTCTATTAGAAGTATTTTTAATAATTCACATCTGAACAAAGAGCTTTTTCCTTTCTGTAAACATATAACTTTCTTTAATCTTCTAAATTTGTTCATACATATGCCAATATATATTATTTATTCGTGTGATAGCAATTGCTGAAACATAATGATTTTAAAAATTAAAATCATTTTCTTTACTAATGAGTTATTTCTCTTAATTTAGGAAAAGAAGATTTTCTAATGAATGTGTTCGAAACATTTTTATCGAATTCAGAAGTTGTTTTTGTCCGGTTTGATGTTCAATATTTACTTTAATGAATTTATCTCAAGAGATAATTTTGAATGGAAAGGAACCTTTCCGAAAGAATAATTATCCTACCTTAAACTTCATAAACCACAATTTCTTTAAAATGTTTTATTTCCGTTGAAGTAATTTCAGCTGGATAAAAGAAAATAACATTTTTGCAGAAGAAATTAAGGAAGGGCATTAATTAAATTTTAAACGCTTGATATAAAACAGAGATTATTTTTTTCCAGACGGTGTAGTTTTCTAGATAACTTCTGTTGCTTGCTAAACATTTTTGAAACTATTATCTCGTTCAAATATTTATGGTAAAAAAAAATTCACGAACTAATTTTTTTCACCATCAGCTGCTTTATATAGAAATGTTATTTATTTTCCTTACTATGTGAATTGAATAAAACATAATCAAGAGATATTTTAAATGAATACCTCTCAAAATAAGTTACTTTAATTAAATAAACTATAATATTATAATCTTTTAAATATCAATTCTTAAATTCGTATTTCCTCAGTTGTATTTTATAGAACAAACATTTAGATTTCTTGCATCAGGGAGCTAAGTTTTAAATTTAATTTATTTTCAACCTACGCCTGCTAATTTATTTTTCTGCGTAATTTAAATAATCAAAATCTATTAAGAGAAATTCTTATTACAAAAATTAAATATTTAGTAACATGAAAACAATAATCTTCAAACAGTTTTTAAGTACTGAAGTAACCTTAAAAAATTAAATGATGCTTAAATCAATTTTATGAGAAAAATATCTGTGTTTATTAAATAAAAAATATCCTACGTTGCTTTTGTGAGGATAGAAGCGATTAAATTTTAAATTTTGAAAACTTATTTAAATGCAATCTTTAGTAATAAATGAATCATAATTTCCATTTATTCATAACGTATAGCATTTGCAATGATCACTTTTAATAATGTTTAGTTATCCGACATTTAACATTTTCAAAGAATTTTATGAGACAAATTTAAAAGCTTTCTAGCTATCGACTATCTAAATGTTTCATAGCTTTATGGCAAAAGTTACGATTCACTCTGCTTATTCGAAAAATCCCACGCATGATATGAATGTTAATGCAATTTATAAAATGTTTATAAAATATCTTAAGACTAACCATTTGAAATAAATATCAATTTCTAATGCATAAATCATGACCATTAAAGGAACTGGAGTAGGTTGCATCTTAGACGCATTCGCATTTGTAAACATGAAGATTTTGTAGGCAAAGGCACATGCAAATACATGTTAATGTATTCACCAGTAAGATGAATTCGTTGATTCTATGAATAACTATAATTACATATCTTGGTTACACATCTATCTTTCAAACGGTGAGTGCAAATAAACAATTCCATGTAACCTATTTACTTGGCCCTTTTCAAAATAGTATCAAGAAAAGATTAAATGATAATATCTTAAATGGTAATAAATGACGCATGTATTGTAGCTACCTCAATTTGGATGTGGATTTTCTATTATTTTTTTCACTGATTAATGTAT
Source organism: Araneus ventricosus (assembly GCA_013235015.1). NCBI lineage: Eukaryota > Metazoa > Arthropoda > Arachnida > Araneae > Araneidae > Araneus > Araneus ventricosus. The sequence continues at coordinate 1,283,185 of BGPR01000066.1, forward strand.
GCCTTTCTTCTGCACTACTTGATTCGTGAGTCCAGGGCACTTAGCACAACGTAAAATAAAAGCGGGAGAAAAGTTATTCTTGCATTGTAATACCAACTCAGCCATACATCGAAACCCATATCCTGTGTAAATTCCTTATAATTTAATTGGAATTGAAATATCTTTCCTCCAAAACTATCATTAAATATCCTATTATGCACAACATTTAACGTCTTTAGTTGAATACATTCAATAAACTGCATATTGTTGAACACCACTGAATGTCTTCAATGAGAGCTCGTATGACGCACAATCTTGAATAATCATCCAATCAGTTTGTTCAAATGTTGATTCCACGTCTACGAGATATTGCTGCAGTTAACCATTATTCGTATTTATAAATCTTCGTTATAAATACGAATATATATAGTTACTATACTTTGTTATAGTTACTTTAAAATCATTATTGCAAATAAACAATTCCATGTAACCTATTTACTTGGCCCTTTTTAAAATAGTATCATGAAAAGATTAAATCATAACGTCTTAAATGCTAATAAATGGCGCATGTATTGTAGCTACCGCAGTTTGGATGTGGATTTTCTATTATTTTTTCAGTGATTAATGTATGCCTTTCTTCTGCACTACTTGATTCGGAAGTCCAAGCACTTAGCACAACGTAAAATAAAAGCAGGAGAAAAGTTATTCTCACATTGTAATACCAACACAGCCATATGACGAAAACTATATCCTGTGCAAATTCCTTGGAAATTAATTTGAATTGAAATACCTTTCCTCCAAAACATCATTACATATCCTATTATGTACATTTAACGTCTCTAGTTGAATTTATTCAATAAACAGCATATTATTGAATAACACTGAATGTCTTCATTGATAGCTCGTACAATCTTGAATGATCATCCAATCAGTTTGTTCAAATATTGATTCCATGTCTACGAGATATTGCTGTATTTAACCATTATTCGTATTTATAACCTTCGCCGACTCCTCGAAGCTTTTTCAGGAAATATTAGAGCAATTATGAGACAATAATCGCATATAAATTATTTTAAATAAAATTTTAAACATTAATAACTTAATGTAAATCTTTACATTAATAACTTAATGTAATGAATATGACGTATTTATATTAGAAGCTTGTCTTCCATAAGCTGCATCTATAATTCCTTTCTAAATGTCTTAAAATGGATACAATTTTTACTAGCTTAAGCATGTATTTATCCTTAAGTTTGTAATATATCTCGTAATTTGTTTAAGGGGAGTTGAAACCCTAAGTCCTTTAACCCTAACCCTGTTACTTTGATGAACTTTTTCTCAAAATCTGTTATAAATTCTTATTTAAAATTTTTTTACAAGTAAAGTACATCTTCCTCATTATACTGAAATGATTTTTGAAAAAAAATGAAAAAAAAAAAAATGCAAATTATTTTGTGTCAAAACAAAAAATGTAAAATTGGACATTTCGATGTACCTTTTCTTAAAATCTGTTATAGATACATGTTTGAAAATTTTTATACAAGTAAAGTACACCTTTCTCATTATACTGAAAAGAGGTTTTTTAAAAACTCAAAACTTGAGTTTTTACAATTTTTTTTGTGTCAAAATAAGGTAAAATTTCACTATGTCTAATTAAATATTTTGTAAATTTATAAAAAAATTAAAAGTCAACCAAAAGCTCATTTCAGAATGATTATAAAGGTGTTCTTTACTTCTATAAAAAATTTCAAACATCTATAACAGAATTTGAGAGAAGGTACATCGAAGTGGCCAATTTAACATTTTTTTGTTTTGACACAAAAAAATTTGCAAAAAATAAAATTTTGAATTAAAAAAAATCATTTTAGTATAATGAAAAACATGTACTTTACTTGTATAAAAAATTTCAAACATGAATCTATAGCATATTTTGAGCAAAGTTATGTCGAAGTAAGAGAGTTAGGGTTAACGGACTTAGGGTTCCCGCTCCCCTTAATGTTCACAAATGATACAGCTTATTGTCGCTGAAATTTCTGAATTTCTAATCTAAGACTAGTAATTCTTTTGTGCAATGATCTATTACATTATAAACAAATATCCTGATATAATTCTAATTTAAGAATCACTCTTATCTTAACATCGTAATCCTTGCAATTTTATTCTTATAATAACTTACGAAATAATGAAGGCATGGGGCCATACTGTATGCAGTACCCAGAAACTTTTAAACTAGTTTCATTTAATAATTCAATCATGAAAAATCAGTAAGTGGTTTAACTCTGAGATTAAATTCTGATGAAAAGTGCTCATTTTACTATTGATATCAGGAGAAAACACTACGCAACTTAATTCTTGTAAATCTTCTCTAGTATCTTAAGTGCATTAGGACAGTTCATGCGTTATGCGAACAACCTAGTTCAGTGGTTTCCAACCCATTGTCCGTGGCCCACTTGTGGCCGTGAATAGCTTATTGGTGGGCCGCGGAAAGCTATTCACGAGACAAATTCAGGGGTAAAGAAAGTGAAGATACCATCAAATGAAGAAGACTCGATAATTGAACTATCATGCGACCAGACTACAAAACTGTTTCTTTGAAAAACATCATTTGTCCCGTTGTGTATAAATGTTCGGCAACAATATCCAGCAATTGCGAAACTTGCATTGAGACATTTGAACGGGTTCTCGATCACTTATCTGCTTGATCGCGCTTTCACAACTTTAGTTTTTTGAAACATAATTACAGAAACAAACTAATCGTAGAGCGTGCATATACATGTAATGATGTTTGTAGGTAAAGTGTAGAGTAAACATCATGAAAAAGAAGGTAGTAATTGATCCAATTAATACTTTATTTCAGTTTCTATTTATTCATTTTAAAGATGATAATGCAGATTATATGGACTTAATAGTTAAAATAATATCTTTAAAAGTGAATTCCACTCCATGGACACGAACGAAACTTACGCGCAAAGGCAATGTTTTGTCGGAAAGGAATTGCATGGTGAAAAAGACCTGCTACAACATCGCGGCGGATTTTTATACGGAGAAAAGGGGAAATTCCTTTACGCTGGCAGCCGGTTGAATCCGGACTTCTTCCAGTTACAGTGGCAGTTATTTTTATACTAGAGTTTAAGTAGAAATAATTTTATTAATTAAAAGTTAAGAAGCGCTTTTAAAATTAGGAAAATGCTAACTTATTACATACATATATATGCGTATGTGTGTGTTAGTATTTTTTATTTGTATATTTAGTTAGTTGACCTTAAAATAATTTTTACACAGCAGGTGGCCATCACAACCAAAACGTTTGGAACCACTGACAATAGTTAAAACGTTCGGGGTTAACAGAAACAAAAACAAAGCAAAATGAAAATTTCCAGTTGACCATTTAGCCACTAATTTGAATTATATACATAGTTGAATGCATGGTGATATGACTTATAAATCTGAATGTTATAGAATTCTCTCCAATTCTCTGTTTCTCTTCAATTTTATTTTAAACTAGATGATGTACCCAGCGTTGCTCGGGATAAAAATATTTGCAAGTCTAAGCATTTATAACACTTTAAAATTAATTAAACAGTTTTTCGCAGCAATGTCTTTTTTTGGTTTTCGTTTGTCCACTCCCGTGTTGTCTGACATCCTCGGAGAGCATCAGAACTCCTCTAATCTTTTTCTCTTCCTGGTTTGAGCCACCTGGCCACGATTCTTGATACTCATTTTTTCTTCCCATAATTGATTGCTACTGCGTCAATAGAAGCTCTTTCATATTTTGGTTTTTATTGCCGCTGTCCGGAGTAGAATTCTCTTCTTTTTAGTGTTTGTGTAACTGATCAGAAAAAAACACTTGCACATTCAATTTAGGATCATTTAAAAATCTGTGAAGTTAAAGGAACATCGAATAGAAAGAGTAGTTAACGTCATTGCATTGCCTTGAAAACATACTGAAGTATATAAGCTAAATAAAACAGTTTTTCTATTTAATCACCAGTCTCGTTTTCCGTCTCTCAGCTCTTTAAATTACATTCGATTCACGTGTTTTTTTCTTCAACTTGCTTGAACCACGGCTACCTTTAATGCATTGTGACGGGACTTACGAGATTAAATGTCTTTCTCTTTCTTTTGAACATTTATAAAATAAGTAATTTTGGAAGTTTAAGAAAATTCACTAACTGGTTAGGTCTTTTCTATAAACTGAATAAAACTATTTTTCGCCGCCGCATTTTCCTTTATTCAGGACTCAAAACATTCAATGGCCTTACAAATTAATTAGGAACATTTAAGATTTGTTAAACTTAACATCGCATTGTAATCTAACTAACGTCATTGGATTATTGCACGCGCACAGTAAAAGTTGTATGTGCTTTAAAATAAAAACGGAAGTAAGAACATTGACTTGGATTTAATGTCCAAAATATATCTATATTTTCTTTATCATGCAGCACGTGTATTTTTGACTCTGTTAATCAAACACGTGAATAAAGGGTTTGATGAAGCAATAAATAGGTTAAATTTAATTTTATAACATTGGAAAGCATTACAACGAATTGCGCTTAAAATGCATTTTTTTTGAATTGTCAAATAAAATTTAAAAAAAAGAAAAGCGAAATTAGTATCATTAAAGAAATAATCTTTTTCTCTTTAAAATGGTGTAAAAATTTTCGTGCGATATGTATTACAGAAGGTCTTGGCGAAAAACGTCTAAAAATAGCTTAATTTTCGTTTTTTAATTAAATGTCTTAAAAACTAATTAGTTCTGAAAGTTGAAAATAGCATAGTTTAACTAGAAATGTGCTCTGGAATGTCGTGTGCAAATTTCATGGCTCTACTGTTCAGCGTTTAGGAGAAGTTCTTGTGACCAACAGACACATGCATTTTTTTATATTAGAGATGCTCCTCCGTTCCCTTATGCTAAATTCTGGACTCACTTTATAACAAAATTCAGCTCTTAATAGTCGTTCATTTAGGAATAAAATACATCAATTTATGCAAATAAGGACTTCAACATTCACATGTAACTTTCCCGAATCGTGGAAGGGCATGCAACTTTTACACACTCAGTAGAATTTCATTAGTGTGTGGTAGACAAGATTGTGACGAGCCAATCAGATTCCTATTGTATGAGACGAAGGCTTAGAGGAATTTCGTTGAATTCACATCCTGAAAAGCAGGTCATGTGACCGATTGGATGTATTCCGTATTCCGACTCATTTAATAACTTTTAAGTCAGGAAATTTGAATCTGCTAATTATAGGAATGTTCCGAAATATCTGGATGAATTAAATCACTTTTCTTTAGGTATCGCAAATACAAGGTTATTATAATTAAAGTTGCACTTTCAGAACGTTGTGAAAAAAGAACCACTGGTCAGAATTACCTGATATTTCAACTGAGCATACGTGAAACAGTGGGAATTTATTTTGCGAAAGAAGAAAAAAATTCAAAAGTTGGCCGATAGATGGCGCTATGCTCGTGATATGATGATAAAAAACGATTGCTTTAAAATATATTCTAATTTTAAGATGCTAATTAAAATATGTGACATGTTTTTGTGGCAGTCATTGTTCAAAGCTCATCCACAACGACAAGGTGGTGCCACAGCGGATAGGAAAAATCGGTTTTTAACTGTCCCTAGACCAAAAACCGTAGAAAAAGCAGAAATGAAATCGGTTTTTAATTGTGCCTAGGCAAAAACCGTAGGAAAATCAAAAACTGATGAAACCATCAAGAAAAGTAAGTCGGCTTCGACTTTCTTAAGAAATGTTCAATATGCTGTCCACCATTTTTTCCTATGAGCTGAAAGCGCAAAACAGCAACATGTTCCACAACAGATCGGAGTGTTTCAGTGGTGATATTGTGAATTTGTTGCTTAATGCGGTTTTTCAACTCAACTAAGTTTGCAATCAGACCCCTCTGCACAAAATCTTTTAGGTAACCCCACAGCCAGAAGTTCCAACTGTTCAGGTCAGATGATCGTGGCAGCCAGTCTGTTGAGAAATGGTGATAATTCTGTTATTACCAAAATGCAGATTCAACAGTTGTTTCACTGTTATTGCAATGTGCGGAAGAGCGCCATCTTGCATAAAAATTGTGCTATCCACACATCCGCGCTGATGGAATGAGCTGGTTTCGCACAAGAGATTCATAACGTGTTCCATTGGCTGTACAGGTTACAGGACCTGAAGGAGCAATCTCCTCGAAAAGGAAGGGCCAGCAATAAAGGCTGCCGTAAACTCGCACCATACAGTGACCTTCTGAGAATGAAGAGGCAATGGTTGCACTTGCAACGGATTCTCTCTTTTCCATATTCTGCAATTTTGAGTATTGATAGGACCTTGGAGATGGAAATGGGCTTCGTCTGTCCGCAAAATGTTCCATGGCCATGCATTGTCCACTTCCGTTCGAGCAAGAAATTGCAGGGCGAAAGCTTCTCGCTTCGGCAGTTCTGGTAACCAACTCCTGAACATGCGTAATTTTGAATGGATAGCATTGCAGGATGTTTCGTAAAATTTTACGAACCGTGCTGACAGGCATGTCTAAAGTTCGGGAAATTCTCCGTGCACTGCACGTTCCCAAAGCACTGCTTGACGCTTCCAGCAATGATGTAGTCGCATCCTCCACTGACTTCGAAGCAATTGTTTTCCTCCCACTGCCACATTTCACCTCATATTTTCCGACTCTTTGAATGCAATCATCGGACCAGAGCCGCTTCTTAAACCCTTTAATATCCAGAATGTCTCCAATGCAATTGCAGCACAGTCACTGTCAGAGTCATTTTACCGTTCTTGTGGGAAAGCTTCACAAGCAGAGCCCGATCCTTCAAGGATAGAGCCATGACTACCTTCTTAGACACAGAATAACAGTAACTGCATGCTCCCAGACTTTTCATCACAAGTGTAATGTGCGGTGCGCATGCCACGTCTTTTAATTAGCATCTTAAAATTAGCATATCTTTTAAAGCAATCGTTTTTCAGTATCTTATCACGAGTACAGCGCCATCTACCGGTCAGCATTTTCTTTCTTTCGGGAAACAAATTCCCAACGCTTCACGTATACTCAGATGAAATATCAGGTCATTCTGACCAGTGGTTCTTTTTCTAAAGCCTTTTGAAAGTGCAACTTTAACTATAATCACCCTTTACAAGTATTGATTTCTTACTTTATCGCAGTTACTATAAATTTTATTTTTTTTAAAATTTATATTACTGTAACATGTTATCTTATCATAAAATTGTTATATTAATGGCAAAATAACGCTTAATTTATTTTGTTTACAAAAGTGGTAATACGAATGTGTCAATAAAATCGTGGCAATCTTGAAGTTTCCATAAATACGACAAATAATGAAGCAAACTCTTACGAAGTCGTAATCGTATCACTGACAAAGAAACAACGACGTTTCAGGGTCTTTTTTAAATTTAAGAATTGTCTTTCCTCTTTAAAATGGTATCTTTAGAATATTATTTATTCATCAGAGAGAAAAAACTGTGGGTAATCTGTGAACTCGGTAAAAAGAACCCTGAAAACTTTCGTATATCTTATCTTCGATTATATGTTTACAATTCTTATCATTATAGACACATTAGTTTCTTCGATGACAAATCTCTACTATTTTGTTCACGAAATAATGGATACTTCTCAACTGTTCGTATAAGTAATGTGGAAACTATCTAAACAGACGTTACCATCAACTCTTATCTCTCATATATTTCAATCGGTTGTTTGGCCTAAAAATAGTACTTTATTGTCTTAAAAACAGTTTTCATTCATGTTTTTTTCTAATTTAGGAGGTTGCGCTTAACAGTTTTCTCTGATGTACAGATAATCTTGTTGGAATCTAAAGCTGCTACTACAGTATGAAATTTAGTTTCATCAGTGGAAATACCGGAAAGCTTAAACTGAGATTCTAGCTGCAAAAACCACAAATCAGGGTCAGTTTCCGAAAATGGAGGTGCACGAAATGCAACACGCGCTAATTCGGATTTCGTACTCCCAGGTCCATCAGGCATGTTTGAATCAGAAAAAAAGATTTGCAAAAATTTTAAAAAGGAAATGACCAATGCACAGGTAAGCGGATGACAAGCAAGCGATCAAATCACGGATCCACATTAAAAACTGGTCTAAGAAGCAGTAAAAAACGTGGTTTACTCACCCATTTCAAAAAATGACTCTATAAAAATTTTTCAAAGTCCACAGTCATCCAGAACTACAGTTGCATAAAAAAGGTAATAGAATCCTCGGTATCCTGAAGTCAGCGTCCGGGTCACCAGTTTAAGAGGTTACGCTTAACAGTTTTCTCCTTGGAATTTGATGCGGTGGTACTAAACTAACATAATTAACATCGCTATCTACTGCATCCATTTATTCAAGGTAACTTGTAAAACATGAACACCGCAAACAGGACTGCATATTCTAACTGGCTCGTGCAGGAGTGAGGATATATTATAAACGCTAAAGAAGTTAACTCATAGTAACTATAACAACTTTAATAACGTAACAAGATGAAATTAAAAGGTAAAGTAAATGATATTTAAATTAACATATTGATAACAAAAACATAACAGTGCTATAAGAGCAGTGCTAGAACAACAGCAGAAGGGAAGTGCTAGAAGAGAGAAGTTCCAGGCTACGACAGATAATGTCCGAGTCTTTATAAGACTCAATTCTTCTACGCATGGGCAGGAAGGTTGACTGCGTATGCAGGAATATGCTGTTGCCACACTAATGCAAATTTCACAACAGAAATATAAATAAATAATGAACATTTATACATGTTCAAACATTCATGTCAAAAATACAGTATGATAATATACAGAATGAAAGACAGACTTTTGTAAATCCTGGTCATTTGAAGAATGAAATATTATAGAATAATACATGTTGGTGCCTGTATTGCAAAGATTTGTGTTTAACAGTAACCCCAACGCCAGTTTGGCGGTTATTCTGTAAGAATGTTTTTTGTCAGATTGGCTTCAGCCTTTCGTTCGTGTTCGTCGGATGTCTTCATTCGGGAGCATCATCTTCAATAAATCACTAAAAATCATGGAATTTGTCTAAATCAATTGTCGTTCCGTAATTGCAGTCCGTTAATCAAACGGACCATACAATATATAAAGAGTATATTTATGAAGAGAGTTCTTAAAAAATCCATAAGTCTGTTCAAATTCTTGTTGCATTGTTGCAGGTGAAATATTATTCGTATGAATATAAGTGTATGAGATTCAGATCATTTTATAATAATGTGCATTTTTAATCTCATTGATTCGATTTTATCAAAGAGTGTCCAGTTACTTGCAAATAATTAATTATGCATTCGATAATGTCACGATTAGTTTTGTTTCTGACTACTTATCCTTTAGTGGTTTTCTGTCGTAATGACATACAGTAAAAATGGAAATTAATTGAATTTTATTTGATGATATTTTGCTTCTCCAATTTTTTATTGAATTAGAGTTGGTTTTCTGAAAACATATAGCCCATCTTTGGTTTTATTGCTTTAAAAAGAAACTGATCTATATTTTAGCGTCGTATCTCTAACTTTTAGATGATATCGATGAAAACCTGATGTCTCTTCGATTCTTCGATATGGGGAAAAAAGGAGCATGACTTTTAAACTGCACTCTGAGAAGAGAGAAATCGCTTTAGCTATCTGAAGTGCTTCCTTCCTTTTGTTCCTTATATTTTTTAACCAGAAGTTTCACTGATGAAAAGAAACTTTTAGACCGTTGAGAAAACGAATGCAGTATTTTATCTTCTTTCTGTTCAAATTGAGTAAGAATATATTTTTTAATTCCAGAACAATTATGTTTTTCAGAGGAGAACCATTTTGAAGGAATGGTAAGAATCAATTTATTCTACGAATGTAATCAGTCTCTAGTATCTGAAGATGTCAATCTCAGAAGGACATCTTCAGTCGGAAATACTTTACTTCCCCATTTTATATTTCAACGGCTTTTAAACTACTCCTTTATTGATAAGTTTCATGTTTGCAAAGAAGGAATATTGTAATCGATTTTTCATTCACTTCCTAATGTGTTAGAGTTCTAAGTTTCGGTACAGTGGCATGTTCTCGATGATAATAAAATATTTTAACAATTTCAGAGTTTCATTATATTTAATTTTTTTGATTACTAAAAGCGATATAAGCAATTTTTTAGAGAAGTGGAATGTGATATATGATTCGGAATACTTCCGCGCTTTTGCGCATGCGCCGGGCGGAGTTATTTTCATCAAAATAGGGGGAAAGTGAAGAATGGAAATGTGATGTTCACATTTTACTGAGCGTGATCTAACAAAGAACTCCGGAAATGCGCTCATCTTACTCATTGACTCACACCCCTTTCCTAAAATCCTCCAAAAGTGATAGTCTCGGAATCCGTGGTCAGACTATATATGCGTATTGCATATATAGTCTATAGCCATTGCTATATATTGCATATTGCGCATGTCCCGTCATCGTCACTCTACTAGGTGCTACCGTCGGATTTTCTCATTTTTCGCGCTTATTTTTTTCCCTTCTTGATTTTGTTATATATATATATTGTGGGTTGCTCTCTTTTCTGAAATCGGGATATTTTGATGTTCCGAAGCATATTGCTGCATTCAGAAGAAAGAGAGCGCGTTAACGTTCTTTAAATATTAATAATATATTATAAATATCATTAAAATTAAATTTTTAGAGTAATTATATCCGCGTCTATTACTTTTATAAGCTAGTTTTGAATGAAATCGTCTACATTTTGGTATACTAAAGAAATCATTTTTTTTTAAAAAACTTTTTCTTTAGTTTTAGTCACTGGTAGATTAATTTCCAGAACTTTAGATACCAAGGAGATTTTGGCTTGGACTTTATAAATTCAATGAAATGTCAAACAACAAAGATAATATCTTAACGACAGACTCCTCTTTTAATTCCTACACCATACCAAGCAGAAAGACATTTGGCTGGTATATTTTACGAGCACCATGTCTGCTCTAAAATTAAATCTACAGTAAAATCGATATCCGAACCCGCGATCCTGAGCTCCATATGATGAGATTGTACAAACATATCAATGAACCCATCTTCATTCTTAAGATCTTTTTTTTACAATTTAAATTCGTTTGCAAGTTTGTTTTGCATAGGGATGTATTAGGAAAGAATTAAGCTGCATATTTATAAGAATAAAGTTAATATGTCTCAGGAATGAATTTAAAAAGATGGAAAAAGAAAAAAAATAATTTAATTTTTAAATAAATTGGCTATTGTTAACATTTTTTGAAGTGTATTAAGTTTTATACTATTTATAATGATTTCTTTTATAATTCAATTCTGAGATAAATTAGTTTACATCTATTTGTTCATTAATTATTTCACTTCTGTCTGCTATTCTAAGTAATTAAAAAATATTACAGCATATAAAGTGTTTATAAATATGGCGAATCCAAATCTTATGAGACGATGTGTTACACCTGTCTACTCACAGGTATTGAAAATGTCAGTCTTTAATCCAGGATTAATATTAACAGAAATCGCATTTTTTTTGCTATGATCAGATGACAATATCGCTTATATATACTACTTTAACTTTCTTATGCAACGCATTTTCGGTACATAAGCTTGTATAGACATGGCACTTCATTCTTATTTTTTTCTGCGTTAATCACTGGAATGCATAATATTTCTATTAAAAACTTCGAAGACTTGCTACTAAATAACAACTACAGGGAAATATTGGGAAAAAAGGCAATAATTGAAAATATGGTATATACTTGGTGCAAGATAATAATATTGATCAAAATGGTATTCAATTTAAACACTTTAAAGGAAATATGAATTTAAAGTAAAAGTAACCCTAAATACCTTTCGTCCGATATCTTAATGAACCACGGTGGCCTAGTTGTAAGGTCTCGGCTTCGGGCCGCCGGACTTCAGGCCCGAATCCCGACTCCACTGCAGACCTGCTGTGTATATGGGTTCGTTGCCCGTTAACATGCAGTGGATCAAACACATTGGTGTGATGATGAAATTATCCAAGGAGGTGTCAGCTCAGTTGTCGTCATCTGATAGAGGTTCAAAATTACGAGGTCCACACGAAATATCCTTTGTCTTGCTTCAGAAACAGCATGTTAATGTAAATAAACTAAAAAATCCGGAGATTTAATATTGAAGTTTAGCTGTAAATCATAATATCTGGATATCACGGATGAATATTGCTGATTTATTTAAACTGTAGTAGTTTAACAAATACAAACAATACTAATGCGTAGTTTTTCTTCTCAAAAATATATTCTTTTACATCTGAAGCACACATCAAAGTTAAACTTCTGGCGGTTCATTGACGTCGAGCCATCCTGACAACTCCCAGAGGATACTTAAAATTAATTCAAACCCTTAGTTAAACGCGAAAAATCGAGATTTTATTTTTGAAAATAGAATATAAATGGCCTTTAAAGCCCTCAAGATTCTTGAAAGACATTTCTTTTTATTAATGCGAATAACCTCTTTATTTTGCATATATATAAAATGATTTCTATGTTGTAGTCGATAAATAAGGAACGGGACGAGTTTTTATCTATTTTTTATTTATTATGGGAGAGTGGCGGGATATATATAACATCTCGCATGAAAATTTCAAGTCAAAAGAGAGCAGAAAATACCTGCTTTCTCTCAGATAGAGAATTAACATATAGACACGTGATCAAAGTGAAGGGAATATTAGCTAATTTTAGTAAATTACGTAAGTGTTTTAGGGAAAAGTATGGCGCCAATAAGTCGCGGATTTCGCAATTCATGTGGGCGAGTGGAAGCGATTAAAATATTCTTTTAGTAATAAATATGCCAAAACGTGAGATTTAATATACCTCCAGTGCGGGAAAAAACGAAACTGGACATTAAGAAAAGTGATTTTGGAATACATTAATATTACACTAAGATTTTAAAATATATAATATTAGAATTTAAAGTAAAATTAAGTGAGATTATTACATATATATATATATATATTCACAGCCAAGCTGCCATATTAATTGTTGAAAACTCCATATACTTGGATTGCCTTTTTCAATACTATTAATAACAACAGAGTTTTTTACATGTTGACATATAAATGTTTAAACTTAATTTTATGTTCATGGTATCTATAGTATTTTCAATTCTTTAGATTTGTTTTAAATTTGGTTGTATTACTCAAATAATGACTTTTTAGTGTAGGATTTGCTTCTTGATATGTCTTGTTTACTTTGTTTCTGTATGATCATATATAATAAGTTATATTTGGATTTATATTTATATATATATATCAAAGTTTTCCACTCTTTTCACCTTTACAGTTTTTTAACATAAAGCATTAAAAACATAGCTTTCTGAAAGAAGGATAAAAGAAGCTTAGGAATATGGAAAAAATGTTCACAAATATGGAAGGAATGATGGACGCTAACTCTACTTTGGCTGGCATATTCAGTGAAAAAAATGTATTCCGTATTTTAACCCGTTCAGGACCAGCGAAAGGAGAAAGTAGAGCTTCCCCAGGCCCGCGCGTCAAAACTCTGATGCAACATTTTGGAAAAAGTAACGGTTGTTACCGCCATCAAGTGTCAAGTGTCAAATTGAAATAAAACGTTGAAGTTGCGATCACATATATGTGATGATGGGCTGTATGGCACGGAAAGAGTGTTCATATATATGCGATGATGGTCCTGAACGGGTTAAAAAGAATCTTGACCTTCTAAGCAAACTAATTATTTTGATGTAATAGTTTTATGGTCTGAAAATTAGCTTTTAACCCTTTAATGATAATTGGTTTCGCAGTGAAGCCATACATTGAGCATTTTTTTACTGCGCATGGGAGAAACGCAGTGTAATTGTTCTTTCATAACTAAAAACACAGATATATAGGCCAACTTATATAAAAATTCCAGTTAATTACCATTAGTATTCACAAAGATATCGGCATTGCAAGAGCTAAATTGCTTTCGACCTCTAAGATAAACCAAATGATGAGTGTTCTTGCTCAAATTGAAATTTTTTTTAAATTGAATCTTCGAAAGTGATATTAAATTTTATGAAGGTTAAATATCCTGAATTATCACGTATACTTATCATTTAAATACATAATTTAAATTGCTTTAAGATGATAACTTATTCCGAGGGAAAATAACCCTGTGACCACAGCACTACCTTTCGTTTGAATGGAATGGATAAAATTTGTTTTTTAGACGTGTTAGAGTCTAATTAAGAAAAAAAAAGTAACAAGCGAAACAAATATTTATTTTTAGAAGATACAAAATATTGCGAAAAGGCAACGTCAGGCAAAACCGATTACTTTTTGGATACTTTGAAAATCTTTGAAACAATTGCTATGTAAGGGCACATTACATTTAATACAAATATCAGCTGCCTTCTGTGATATCTATTTGAAATTAAAAGAAAAATAGTCTGGACAACATGCCAATTTAAAAAGATTATTAAAGAAAAAGTTTCAATGAGAGCGAAATAATTTTTTTCCTAGTAGCATAGAAGCTTTGTCTAATGTAATACAAAAAATAATTTTAAAAAACCACTTTATAGTAAAAGATAAAAATCATTTCACTAGCGTTACGAAAACGCAACGTCAGTCGGTAATGGATTAACTGAAATTCTAAGAAACCATTTATACACTGGTGTGCAAAAATTAAGCACCGTTTCGGAAAATGCGAAAAATTTGCATTTTATACGAAAACTATGGTCCGATGAGAGTTGTGGAGAATCATGTAACATACAATCGAGTATCGTACACATTTTACACTGAAGATTCGATCACGAGGGCATTTAGGGCACCGACAAGAAACTATGAATACGAAACTGGATTTAGGCTCACCCCGTTTCACAAGAAATGGATAATGATTTGAAACGTTCGTTAATGGTTTTATTTGCGATGCACATTGCTTTCATGCACTTTCGTAAACATAGCATGGATATTCGGGAAGATTAAGAGTTTCTTTCAAAAATCCCAAATTTCCCCGAATGTTTTTGCTTATAGCATGCAGAGTGTCCATCCAAATTATATGAAACTTACAGAACTCTCGACAATATATTAGAGAAGTATTGCATTAAAATTTGATGTAAATACGTTGAATATTAGAATGACTATGAATGAGAGACTATATGTGTGAGGCATAACGTAATTTTTCTTTCATCTCTTTAAAGCCAGTTATATAGAGGAACTTATATAAAAATCCCAGATGAATATTGTCAAAATTCAGAAAAGGATTCGCATTTCAATTAGGTAAATTTAAATTTCTCTTTGACATATTTATACTTTCGAAACTTGAATTTTCGAACTGTAACATTGGATGCTAGGAAAAATGAAAATTCTGAATACACATGTATGCTTATAAATTAAATACGTTATTTAATCTGCATTTCGACAATAACTATACGAAGATGCAAGTCAAAAAATTATCAGTTTGTGCAAGAACCCTCATCTTTTATCTTCTCTTAAAGAGAAACTGAAATTGCCCTCGCTGAAATGCCAATATCTTTCTAAATTTTAACGGTATTCATCTGGAATTTCTATATAAGTTGCTGTATATATCTTTGGCTTTGAAGTTTTGAAAAAAATTGCACTTCGTGACGCGCCTGCGCAGTAAAAAAAATTATTAAGTTCAAATACATATATTTTCTCTTATGTTCAAGGCATTTACATCAAATTCTGATACAATATTTCTGTAACGTATTGTCGAGTGTCTGTAAATTACTTATAATTTGAGTGAAAAGACATTGCTTTCCTTTTCTTTATTAAAGAGTACTTGTTAGACACAAAATAATCTAGGATATTAATAATAAATCATTGATAAAAAAATTTCGAAAAATTATAGCAAAAAATAAGGCGATCCAATGATATTTTCTTATTTTTTTGTCAGTTTCATCAGATACATTATTACGATGCGAATAATTTTAGCTTATATCTATAGTTTCTTAGAAAAACAGCAAACCTGACTTAAATATTTGACATTTTCTTCAATACACCCAATTAGTAAGATATTGTGTGGTAAGTAATTAGTAAGTGTATTATTAAATTATTGCACAAATAAATGTCACAGTCAGTAACCGAAACAAACTCAGTTATTACTGCTTGATCTATTACGAATTGTCTCGACTTAGATAAAGTGTTAATTGAATTAATACACTTAGAGACATACAATTTGTGAGGAATTTTTCAAACCCCTTGTCTAATTTGTATTTGCATAATCATCTTTCAGAGAAATGAATAATTATTTAAATCCCCAATGAATTAAGTCCTTCTTTTTAGTTATCCTATAAACCAACAGCTGACAATAAGATTAATGAACAAAAATATTCAGACAATCAGTATTATAATTGTACGTAGGACTGTGTGTGAAATGAGGGTATGTGCTTAACTTATGATGAAATATCAATAACTTTTTCATATTAATCTTTGTCTTTCGAGTTAATATTCAAAAAGAGGCTTGTGTTAAAGCTATATGAGAAGAGTTGTGTAAAGGCTTCTTAATGAAATTAATTTTTTCCCGTGTGGAAGATTTCATCTCATTAATTTCTTAAATGAAAATTCTATAGGATTGTGGGTATATGAGAGCTGATATAAAATAAGTAAAGCAGAGAAGGGTACATTTTAGAGAAAAATATATCCAAGCAGTAAGACGTAAACCATTTCAAAATATTTTCAGCGGAAACAGTGCTTTCTGCAAACATAGTTCTTTATATTTACTTGAAAAGTCTTCTTTCAAATGGTAAATTCTTTGAATTTCAATTAAATTTTCAGAAGTAGTTTTTGGTGTAGGTAATGTAAAAAGGGATTATTGAAAATAAACCTGCTCAGAAAGATAAAAATTAAATAAATGTCACAATCAATAATCCAAACAAACTCAGCTTTTACTGCTTGCTATATTAAGAATTGTCTCGAGTTAAATAAAGCGTTAAATGAATTAATTTTCTTGTTAAAATTATACAGATTCAAAATTGCTAAACATTTTTAATCAATGTTTATTACAGCCAAAGGATGAAATTTAATTTATATTAAATTCTTTAAAATTTATTTCACAAATATCACAACCGAAAATATTGAAGTTCTTCAAGTGGAAATATTGCTGTATGGCGATATTTTTAATTTTGAAATAGATATAATTCTGGTAGGATATTATGTTAACCAGAGGTAATCATTCAATCTTAAGTAAGAAAATGTATTTATAACACTAATGCTCAAACATCGCTGATTCTATTTTAATTTTTTCATATACATCTGCATTGAAAACCTGTTATTTAATTATGCTTAATTATTAATTTATTTTTTTGCTTGTGAATGAAACTCCTCACAGTTGTTTGCAGAAATATGTTTAAATATTAATAAAGAATAAAATTAGTACAAACTCCAAATCTAAAATAATAATGCTTCTTGCATACCTTTGGATTTTAAAAGAAGATTGTAAACAAATAATTATGACTTTCTCATATTATATATTTAAACACTGTTCTATATTTTCACTCTTACGCTTTCTAAAATCGAAAGTGAATATTTGACATTCAACTCACTTATTTCCCCCATTTATTAGAGCAAGGACAAGTAAATTCTCTAAACCCTGATTTCTGAAAGATGTTCGAGACTTCCATCGAACGCCTAGTGAAATGTTCGATGTCTGAAAGAGTTAAGTTTGAAGGATTTAGTCTTAAGTATGGGCGACGAAGTTATTTATTTTCATTTTCAATCTCACCTCCAGGGCACGCGGGAAATTAAAATATTTTAAAACACCCTTAATTACTGTAACCGGTTTATTCATGGTTCCCAGAGTTATTGATTTTTACTCTTTTCTGTAGTAACTTTGGAGAGTTTTTGAACTTTTCCTTTAACATATTGAGTTTGTAAGATTACTCTCAGTTAGGATTAAAAGTGTCGACAGAAATTTGGATAAATCTGTGTTATGAAAATTGGTTGACACGCTAAGAAAGTGTCTTGAATAAATTGAACAAATGAAGAAGAGAAAACAGTTCATGTTATGGAGGAACTGCACGTAAATCTTCTGAATTCTAATATTTATATGTTTTCTATCACTATTTCTAAGGACAGATTTATCCCTAGGAATTAATTTGATAATAATTTATCACGATTGCGGACAGTTTAATTTAGTTTACTTTAGTTTAGTTTACTTTAGTTTAATTTACTTTAGTTTAGTTTACTTTAGTTCAGTTTAGTTTACTTTAGTTTAATTTAGTTCAGTTAATTTACTTTAGTTTAGTTTACTTTACTTTAGTTTACTTTATTGTACTTTAGTTTACTTTACTTTACTTTAGCTTAGTTTAGTTTACTTTAGTTTAGTTTAGACGTGATTGCTATAGCATTAACACGTTAGTCGCCACGACTCACTTCTGAAATTCGAACTATTTATCTAATTGGATGACTCCTTCTCTGCTATATCTTAACTACAGTAGAGGAGGGGTCATCTGAATAGTTAGTTGGTATGAATTGTTTTTTATTGCCGGGTGAATCGTATGTGATTCACATGGCGATTAACGTGTGAATTTCATTCTGATGGAAAATGTCTTGAATGCTACAACTTTCAATATTTTTAACCACATTATTATGCATCCAATTTTGTATAGCTTGTATTTTTTGTAATAAGTATACAATTAATTTAATGGCTTACTGATTCATTTAGTATTTTAATTTGGTTTTGTCTTTTTCTGTTTGTATTTGAAAATTCCCGATTGATTGAACATTGCGTAAATTGGAAGTGAAACACTTTCATAGCCTCTCTATTCAGTAGGCTTAATAAATCTTCTATCCGTTTTTGTACTTGATAAAAATTTTCATTGTCCGCTACCACGTTAAATTTATATGAACCATATATAACTATTTTTATTCTAATAAAAATCCCCAAATAAAATGGAATTACAAATATTGAAAATAAACATTATTTGCTTTTGAACTTTAATATGACAAGTCAACTTGATGAAGGAAAATTATTTCTGTTTCTATATTTATCTTTCTAGTTTCGCGTAAAATTTGTCACGAAGCTGTAAAGTTGTTTCCCTGTGATGCTAATCATACGGAAACACAGAGAATTTTACAGAGGTTTTACTGGAATCCAAGCCAATGAACTCCGTCCTTGGCGACAAACTTCGTGACCATTTTAACAACTTGGCGACAAAACGAAACTTCTAGAAAATTCAGGAACTATGGTCCTATCTCTACTGGGAGCGGAAGTTTAGAGAACCATGGAGAGAAATCTATGAGACGTCACATCCTGTCGGAAGGTATATAAATACCGAGCTAACCAAAGAAGAAGTCAGTCTGTGTCTGGAGCTGTGACCGCAGTGCAGGCTGGTGAGCTGATAGACATTAAGAGCTATTGAAAGTTCTGTTACTTATATTTAATAGTGATCTGCCATATGCCTTTGTTGTTAATTTATACAAGTGTTGCTTAGTTTTGAACAACACTTGTGTAGTGTTGTTTAGTTTTGAACAACACTTGTGTAGTGTTGTTTAGTTTTGAACAGCACTTGTGTAGTGTTGTTTAGTTTTGAACAACACTTGTGTAGTGTTGTTTAGTTTTGCTACTTGTGATTAGTGTTTTGCAGAAATTATATATTTTTTATTATGAAGTATTGAAATCGATTTCTTAATTAAGTTACAAATGAAAAATTGTGAAATGCATTCAAATATAAACATAAAATTGACCGACTGATTATTCAGATTAGTGCCACATTTTGATGTTACTCGAAATGCAAGTTGGGACAGATATAATAATGTACTGTATTAAAATGACAAAGACAACACAAAAACCTACACCCTAAAACATCAAACCAACACCAGCGGGAGGATGATGGTATTTTGAGTATATCTAATCTATGATCATAGTTGAAATATTACGCGCAAAGACGGCGTTACAAATGCCAAAAAGTGAAAACACAGAGCTGATTAACGCATTCTCAGTTTTTCTCAACTCGGAGGGGAATTTCCTCTCAATTTTGCTGAGATCAGCAACTTTATGAGGCTGGTGAAGCTAGCTGGTAAGGTAATGTTATCTTCAGACAGTGTAAGTTACAGCCAAGATTTTGAGAAGCGTGGGAAAACTAAAATTTCAGTGACTCATGAGTTAAAATAGAAGCACTTAGTTGAAATGTGTTTATTCTTTTTAGAAAATCTATTTATTTGCGCTTTTAAAATAAATTCTTCTTAACACCGCTAACTTGATCAGCAGCTTAAATAAACTTAGCTGTATTCCCAATTTTAATTAATATATATCATTAAATGTTAAATAATTACCCAGAATTTTATATTATGACACAGCGGGCATTCCATGAAAAAGTTTCGCTTGTTCATTTTAACAAAAATTATGAAAAAGAAATATATTAAATGGGAACATTCACTCAAATTTCCAGAAGAGTCTAAATTTAATATTTATGAATGAATCGAGTGAGTATTGCGCTTATAGTGGTGTCATGTTGTTTTTGTGATGATTTCATTGATGCTATCAGAATTGTGGATGGTTTTTAATGAATTTTTCTGGAAGGATATATTTGCGGCAGAAGTTATAATCTTTGAATCTATTTCATAAAATCACTTTGAACACAGTTATGATAGCAATTTGTTCAATAAAAGTCATCAAATTTGTTTTCCTGATTCAATAAACATTACCAAAATTTGCAATTTGAGATAAAATTTATGAAAGGAAATTACACATTCCAAGCACATTTAAATACATATTCCCAGTATACAAACTGGCTAAAAAACAGACCATCAAATAAAATATTTCTTCTATATTGTTAGGTAAAGAATAAATAAATAGTCCTTTTTGAAGTGAAAAGGTTGTAATAAGCTGAATGTTTCATTTTATTTTACGTGAAGTTTCACACATAAGTCAAATTTTAATGAAACCATCTAAAAAGCTAATCTAAAATTAAAAAAACGATGCATGTAAAGATTTTCTTTTTTTGAAACGGCTTGCCTTATCAACTTGGGTTGCAATATTAAGAAAAATAATGTCACATATCTCATTATTTACTTCATTAAGTTTTATGAATTTCAAATGTCAGCGTATTTCAGAGTTATTATTCGAGCTGATTAATTCTCGGTTTTCACTTTTTCACCTTGGCTTATATTTTCTAATCGAAATTACTTTTTCAAGGTTGTCAATTAACTTCGGTGTAATTCTTCTTTGATAACTTCATTTTCACTTCATATTTGATTTGTGCTTTGAAGACAGATTTCTAAGGTCATTCTTGTATTTTTATATAAAAAATTTATATAGTCTCCGGAGAGACAATTGATGTTTTTCTTTTCACTTGAAATTAAACTTTTCAATCCTTACGATGTATAGAATTTATTTCATATTTTTATGATTTTATAGGATAGAGGGTATTTAATAAGGTAACATGTGAAAAAAGAATACCAATATAAAATTCTAATCATAATTTTTATGTAAATGTATTTTGAAGTATATGTTTCGCAGTTTCTTAAATATGTCAAATTAACTTGAAAGCATTATTTAATTTCAGATAATTTCCTATCTTATTCTAACGAATAATTCAAATATATCAATATTTCTTTGAAACAGTGTTATTTCATTTCCACGATCCATTATGATTATTATTTGATTAATGTTTCAAGATTATTTATAGTTTTGATTTTTTCTAGATTGTTTGTTGTACATTATGAAACAGAAACACTCACATATTAAGTAAGTTAGTAATTGAGGATACTAATTTAATTGATTTTAAATCAAAAGTATTTTAATTATTCACATACGTATTTAAGAAACAAATGCATTTCTGACAATTACAATCAATGTACCATAATGATTGATAGATTTGGCTGTCAATCCTTGCAATTATGTAGGCATAAAACATCCAAAATTATCCCTTATATCCTTCCAGTATTATCACATAAAAATAAAAAGAGTAAATATTTTAAAATGACTCTCATTATTGGTCTTTAACATTAAAAATCTTATTTTCCAGAATAAGCATAATTTATCAAAATCGAAGAATAACTTTCTTTACATCAACAATAAATAATAAGTTTTGCTTCCAAAATAGGGAGGCAGGTTACTTGTTCAGGTACAGTCTGTTATTTGCAAAAAGTTTTGGAAACAGGAAAATATAAAATTCAGAAATTTTAGTAATTACAAAACAACCCTAATTTTTGCTGCTTTTAAATAATTCATTTAAAGCCTTCATTTAATTTGAATAGCATCTAATTATCAATAACGCTGATCTAAATTCCCAGTTTTATATTATTGCTAATATAATAGCCCAGATCTCTCGGTAACGCTGTGACGTCACCAACAATAAAACTCGCGCCATAGCACTGTGAGTCGTTAAACAGAATTATTTCATTGTTAGAGAACCTAAATTTCAGTAATTTTAAATTTAGAAGAGTAATTGTCGTTCTAATTTCAAGTTTAATATCTTTAAAATAGAGAAATAAAATTTGCTATCCATTGATATAAAATTTATCTCGCTATGATCTATAGTTCCAGAGAAATTTTAAATTATATTAATCATATATTTCAAATTAATTTCTGTTTTTTAATAGAAAATAGTAAATTATGTCAGTGGTATATCATGCGCGTGATATAGTTTGAACGCACAATGCATCTGATTATTTATTGCAGTCGTGATGATATAATTTGATAATATTTTTTGGCAACGTTTGACAAGCAGATAAGAGATTTGTTTTTATTAGAATTTCGGAAAAGAATTCCTTTGAAATCTTAACTTTTGACTTACTTTTGACAAGCTCAGAAATTCATGGTTATTGAATTATAATAAAATTGTTAAACAACGAAAAATACTTCGCACGGAATGTTGTTCACCAAGAGGTTTTTTTGAAAAAAAGTAATATGTAAGTAATATGCAAATAAAAAAATATATGTCCTGTCATAATACATATGTCTATTTTATTTGTTTTCAATGAATGTTAAACATTTCTCTCGCATGTATAACTATTTAAACACTTCAGATTTGACGGGAAATCTTTCGAATGAAGAGGCAATTTGCACCCGTCATACCATGACGGGTTTTTTTCCAGTTACTTAAGAAACACCTGCAAAGTTAACTTCGTTCATTTAACACAAGCATATTTTCCTTTTAAATCCCGCCATGGAAAGTATCATGCATCAACCATCATGTTATTGAAATGATTTGTTTTGATTACATTATACTATTCCTTACGATGTTAAATTCTGCGAAAACTCCATGAATTTTGTTATAAAAGTCTGCTATTTTTTTCTCGAACGTTCAAAGGTATTTAAGCGTATAAATTATACGATAATTTGTTTGAAACTCGATTTACTTAACTAAAAATTTCTGGACTAAGGTTAAGTTAAGTATAGTAGTTTCAGGAAAATGATCGATGACAATTATATTTTCGTTTGTCATATTTAGTTAAAACTCTACAAATTTCAAAGATAATTCGAGCTTTGAATTTAATGTATTGTTACGAACATGGAAAGTTTCTTCCCAGCAATGTTAGTCTTATGGTTGGGAAGAAAGTTCTACATGTGTATGTATGAGAGTACAAGAGGAATGGAGCCGTTGATCCCCGTCTTGGTGTCAAATTGTAGGATCTAAATATTACTAGAATTTTCTTGATATCTCTATTAGGAACCGAGATCCGGATTTCTCCCAGAGGTTTCCATGTGACGTCACGCCCTTTCAGGAACACTATAAATACACGGTTGTAGGATTCGATGGGGGACGTCTCTGGAGTGCGGACGCATTTGAGGAAACACTTTGAAGTTTCGTCTGCAGTGCCAGCTGGAAAGCTGGTGAGCTAAGCGCGACTGAAAGTGATGTTACTGTTATTATTAGTGAATTGCTATCTGTTTGTGTTACTAGATTCCAAGTGCTGTTATTGCTAGTGATTTGTGCCTGTTTGTATTGCTAATCTGTATAAGTACTATTGTTCCTGTTACCTGTGTTTCATTTTTCCGGAATATTTGTGAATAAACCTTCATTCTCGATTATCATGCTTGTTGGTCTGTTTACACCGTACTCACGAGGGTGATTTTTTGTAGCAGTTTTTTTTCGGTAAAAATGGCTTAATAACTTATAGCAGCAGCCGTATATTTTGAAAATAGAGATATTAAGAGATCAACTGATGAAAACTATATTACATTTAAATCCATTAATTCTTAAACTAAATTATTCCGAAAGAATTAATTGATTTTATTGAGTCTAAACTGTGTGGTTTAACTGTAAAATTTATGAAGAAATATCATAATCAATTTAATTTCATTCTTTAAGTTAATTTTGTGATCTGCAGATATATCCACAGAAACTGATTATGAAATTATTAAAAGTTTACGAAATTGTTTCAATCGTTTAATCAAAATTTCCTTTTTCTGCTTTTAAATTATATATGATCAAATATATATTAATAATGTAGGATCATTGTCTAATGAAATTCGTCTCGATGTTCGAATAACTTATTACTGCATTATGAGGTTACTTAATTGGTGTATTATGGTCCTTTTTGAATTATATGTTCCACTGTTTAAAAATACAAGATAATACTGCGTAGAGCATTTGCGCTCCGTTATATGCACGTTATACTTTTTCGGCCAGATTAGAGTATTCTGGCTTCTGATGCTTCAGCTCGACAAAAATATAGCGCGTGCAATTGTCTTCAAGAATTAATTTGAGCCAAGATGGCGAAGCTGTCTCCAAGAAAATTCGTCAAGAAAAAAAATGCGCCAAGTGATCTGCGTATAACGGAATAGTATACAATATAACATGTTCTCAATAGTAAGCTCCATGGTATTCACCTCAATTTGTGAATTTAACACGCTAAATTAAACTATTTTGACATTGATTTTAATGTTCTTTGGCTCCTCTAAGCCCATTTGCTTCATTTCTAACTGATCTCTTTTAAATAATTTCATCCAAAGTTTCATTAAATTGTTAGAAATATTGTGAACTCGAAGTCGTAAACTCATTTTCTTTTCGAGACAAAGTTGTTTTATAACAGAATGAATATAGAAGCAGCGTATGCCTATGATGTTATGCCTAATAAGGTCGCAGATTTTGTTCTATAATCAAACCTATCTCTGTCATCGGCAAAAGAGAAATAAATCACTTTTCTGTTCAACGTATCTTAGCGTTTTATTTAAAGAGTAGAAAATCAACCGTCATGGTTTGACGTGTGCAAATTGTCTCTTCATTCGAGAGATTTCCCTTCAAATTTGACATGTTTAAATCGATATATATGCAAGAGAAATGTTTAACATTGATCGAAAACAAATTTTTTTATAGTCAAAGTAAAGATTCCTAAGAATTAAAGATTCATTACATTTGATGCATTCATTTTCAAGGGATTTAGGGTTTTTGCTTCACATTGTTATTAAAATGTTCTTAAACAGCGTTCTTGGCTATAAAAATGAATTATATATATATATATATATATATATATATATATATATATATATATATATATATATATATATATATATATATATAGTTAAATATTTTACAAACAATTAAAACTCAAATAACATTTTCATTATATACATCAATTAAACCAATAATTAAAATTAATTATAAAATAATGTTACCTTATTAATAATCATACAATGAAAAACAGAAAGGTAATAAAAGACAACCAGAATTTGAATTTCAACAATCAAATGCCAATCGATCTTAGGAATCGATTTCATCGCATTAATTCGAATTTTAAAGGTGCCAACCTTCTGCGAATTATTAGTGCATATATATATGCAATAATCTCACTTAATTTTATTTCAAATTCTAATATTATATATTTTAAGTCTTAATGTATTCCAAAATCACTTTTCTTAAACTACAGTTTCGTTCTATTTCCCGCTCTGGAGGTATATTAAATCTCTCGTCTTGACATATTTATTACTAAAAAAGGATTTTAATCATTTTCACGCGCACACAACTCGCGAAAGCAGCGACTTATTGCTGCCATGCATTTTCCCTAAAACACTAATATACTAAATATAGCTATTATTCCCGTTACTTTGATCACGCGTCTATCTGTTAAATCCCTACCTGAGAAAAAGCGGGGATCTTCTGCTCAATTTTGGCTTAAAACTTAAACGAAGATGTACGTATATTTCGTCACTCTCCGATAATAAAATGAAATTTAGAATTCAACTCGGCCTGTGTAATCATTTAACGACTACAATAGCGAAGACATTTTATAATCATATATATATATATATATATATATATATATATATATATATATATATATATATATATATATATTATAGATTAGTATATATATACTAATTATTATTTGACTTCATGAAAATTAAATTTTAAGCAGCGGAAAATTAATTAATTCGATTGAAAAACTAGAAAGACTTATTGCAAATGAAATTAATAATTTAATATTAAATCAATCAAAGCAAACAAAAGAATTTATTAATTTTTTTGTATAAGGATATATTATGTAATGAATTAAAATATATGATTTCAAAAAATCTTGTGTTAGTTTTTCTAAAAGCGAGAGTTAAAACACGGTTCGAATCTTTGAAAGATTTCAAAGCCAAATTCATTATTCACAGTTTCTAACTGTGTTTAGTTACATAGTTCAGATAATTTATATTTTAAATTATAAAAATTGGAGACTTCCTTCTGAAGTTGGTTGAAAGCGTTTTAGCTATAATTTAATATATTTACTATTTTGCCCCTTATGAAACATTCACTTTTTCAGAAAGTTCCGAAACACGACAGCTTAATTGAATAATATAATGTGATAAAACTCATTATGAACAAATTCTTCATGGAAACTTTAATCATTCTCAATTACTTGGTATTTTACTCTGGACATTTACTCTTGGTATTTACTCTTTTCTTGGAATTTTACACTGGACAAGAATTATTTTAAAGAAAACAAACAAAAAAGGCGAATTATCTCTCTGAAAGAAATCTAATTGCATTTTGAAATCCTTTTACACCTTCTTAAACATCAGTAGTTTTTTCCTCTTGATTTTCTCGTATCATTTTTCATTAAGACGTTACTAGTATCGCATGGTCCGAAATTAAACCGAAATAATGGAAATCCCTATCAAAATCAATAACAAACCTTTTTTAAACATAATCAGTGCTGTCCTGTTGATTTTCTCGTTTAATTCTACATAAAGATGTCACCAGTAACATGTGATCCGAAATAGTGGAGATGTGATATGTCTTATAAACCATACTTTAATTCATTTTAAAATGGCTTCTTTATTCATTTGACGTCATCCACTTTGTTATAAATTGAAATTTTGAATGGTACAGGTAATTATAAAATGCTCTTGGCTCCTCTTCTGAATAATTTAATACACCAATCTGTTTTCCTTTCATATATATTAATCTTCTATCAATCTCCTTTCGAGAGTATTGTTTCATGAGAGTGTGTCTGTACTTTCTTATCATAGCCTTAATAATTATAACAAAATAGAGTATTTGCCAGATTATTGATAAAAAAACTAAAGTAATTCAAAGATTGAAAATTAATAAATTCAAAAATATGTTTCCAAGATATTGTTATTAAATTCGAAAGATTGCAAGCTTCTGTCTGATTTCACCCCATCTTAATTCTTTGGAACAATGTAGTCAAAGTATATTTTCCACAAGCATCCATTCCTTATATTCATATCAGTATATTATTACGATTTTCTAACCCAGTTATTAATATTTTTAAATAAATTTTTAAAAAACAATAATTTCGGTATCACAAATTTTCTAGATAATAATAAACTTACATTAAAAAGATAAAATATAGCATAGAAAACAATTTTCACTACATGCACATTGTGTTTTCGCTTTTATTTTAACTGAGATTTAAAAGCAAAATTTACTCCCGAATCTTTTGTTTAATCTTGACTTCTCTGATATTATTATAATAATCTAGCCACCTTGGGCGACAAGCCTTTTCGCCGGGAATATGATTTCGATTGAATCTTGCATCATTTTATATTCATGGTTCTCTTAACAACGTATTTTTAAACTTCAGATTATGGTAGATATTTAACACATGTTCTATTAGTAACCTTGGACCTCTTCTCTTCATTGTCTACATAAATTGTTCTAAAGAAGTCAAATAACTGACCATTCATATAACCTCTAGTTCCATGTTGTCGGCACTATCTCCACTTCATTAAAATGACTCAGAACATTTTATAGACAGGAGATGTTAGCTGGATTAAAACTTGCTCAGAAAAGAATGAAAACATAACAACCATAAGTATTCAATTTACAGGATATATTTCTTAACCATGCAAAGCCTGAATTAATTATTTTTTTCCAATATCAATTTCTTTCTAGTATATTGGTGATAGGATGCTATTTATGTGGAAAAAGGCTTTTTTTGTTGTAAAATTTCAATAATATTTTCTAAAATGCATGGTGCCATATGGTACCACTAGGCTTTTAAGGGAGCAAAATTGTAAGTAATTCAATTTCTTATTGAAACTGACACAAGCGGTTTAAATATATATTTACCAGTTTGTGATTTGAAATTAATACAAAAATATAAATGTATAGCATATAAGAACACATTTTAATAAATATATAATAATATAATGTCAAAAAATACAAGCGAAATCGCAAGTTTTTTTTATCTCATTTGAGAATTCGTCGAGCATCATAATGAGGGGTGCTGCAGCTTTTCCAAATTCTTCTTCATAGTGAGATTTGGAATTAGGATTTCGCCCTTGGTATACATCAAAATTCAGAAGATATCCATCTAGTGTATCGATGCACCAAATTTGTATCCAAATCTAATTGACTTACTTTTAATGAATTGTTTGCAACTGTGTCTTCCAAAGTAGGCTATCATACATTCATCATAATCTAGACATTGTTCTGCTTTTCAGTTCTCAATAAATTTCTTTTTTAGTTTGTCAAACAGAGGACGAAATTTGATAACTTGTCGTAGGGATTTATTTTAGTGTTGTCAGCACAGTGCATATATTTCATGATTTGGATAAACAGCTCTCGACGTATCGAAATGTATACTAAATCATTCCTCAAATCTGAAGCATTTTCCCAAAAACGCTTCTTTCCAATATTGTATAATTTGTAGCCACTAAGAATAATATAATTCCAATAAAAACTTTCATTTCCTGAAACTCTCTCTGAGGATCAATATTGTTTGTAAAGAGAGCATAGCGTGAACATTTTGTTACAAAAAAGATATGATATCATCACTGAAAAGCGGATCAAAAATATCAAGAGGTGATTTTTCTAACAATGAAGTATAATTTGCGTCAGGAAATATGGGGGTTTTATTTCATCTTGAACCCAACTTCTTTTTAATTTCTTTGTTTAAGTCTTCTTGATTCTTTTTGCTACTTCTTTTTGGTAACAGAGTTTGCGAGACCCTCATCTTCTGAACCTAAATAATCTTTTCTGTGGGTTTTTTTCCGTGACATTTCTACATTTACACATAACTGAGGACCAGAAAAATTATCTCTGAGTCCTCCCTTATCTTCTTCTGCCGAGTCTTCATCTGATACTACTGCAACATCAGGAGGTTCAATATAAATATCTTCTAAGTCCGAATCTGAGTTTAATTCATTAAATACCAGGAGATCTTCTTCTAGTGTTAAATTTCTGAAAAATGAAACTGTATTTCAAAATAATAAAATATAAACATGATTTAAATCTATACATAAAAACTGCCATAAGAAAAAATATGTTAAAAAAATATAATCAAAGACACATTTTAACTTCATAACTGCATTTTAACCTCCAACTTCCTTCCAATTTTATAATTTCGGCTTTGTTCTTTTTATGAAATGAGCAATAGAAATACAATTT
Source organism: Araneus ventricosus (assembly GCA_013235015.1). Lineage (NCBI taxonomy): Eukaryota > Metazoa > Arthropoda > Arachnida > Araneae > Araneidae > Araneus > Araneus ventricosus. Next base: position 1,312,940 of record BGPR01000066.1, read on the forward strand.
TTTTTAGTTTTCTTTGCAAAACTTCCGCATTATTATTTTATACACATTTATTTTATAACTATTCTATTATATATAACAAAAAATTAAATATACACATTTAAACCATTTTTGTATTTTCTAGAGCAAAAAATCAATAAAAATCTACGCAGTGACGAAAAGATAGTGTAGAAGCCTAGAGGTATCAAACGGTACCAGTAATATTTCAATTTTTAAAAAAAATGTAAATAATATTATTATATTTTTTTGAAACACTGTGTAAGTAATATCTAGTCACAAACAATAGATATAGTATCAAACTTTCATTTATATATACCAGAAAAGAGAGAACGGTTATACTTACTTTTTTCGATGTTTCATTTTGTCATAACTCAAAAATGTTCTTGTTTCTCCCGCTCAAAGTAAGACACTGACGTGTTGTTCACTTATATTATTATCTAAAAATGATTTTTTACTCTCTTATGCTGCGCCATCTACTAACAAACACGAAAAATATTTGCATTAAAACGAAGAAAGTTGTAATATTTTAAACCTTTATTTCTGGTACCATATGGTACCGCTAGTCTTTTAAGGGTTAATGTAAGCAAAGCAATATCTCGGAGATCTTGGTTAATAAATTTCATAAACATTTTGAGTAAATAAAGTATGAAAGCAAAATGTATTAGGATATTATCTGAGATTACAACAATGGAAGAGAAATATGCAATTAAACATTTGTTTAAACAATGAAAACGGTTTGAGTTGTGTTGCAACAATGAAAAATATTGTTGTAAATTATGCCAAAAAATATTTTTTAATTTATTAAAATTCGAGAAAACATTGTACAGCAATTTAATTGATATCATTGGAAAGGTAGTTTTGCTCTTTCAGATGGTGTAAAAATAACTTTTGTTTTGTAATATTTTCGGAAATCATTAAGGAAAAACTAAAAAAAAATCGCTTAATTTTTAATTAATAACAATTATAATTAAAATTTCAAGAAAAGGCTCCGAGGTGCGTATTCCCATCCTCCAAAGCATATTTGCGCCAAATCTTGTAACTTTAGATCCAGCGGTCTTCCCTGTAGAGCGCCAACACGCAGATACCCGGACACTCAGACATTCTCCTTTATTATTAGTAGAGATAAGAGACAAGAATATAAGATCTCCTTTTGTCAGAGGTCTGAAACTTCCTTTTGCAATTCTATAAAGATATATGCAATGAAAGAACCGCGTAAATAAAAATTTCTATGTTTTCAAAGAAATTTTTAACAATTACTGCCTCTCTGAAGACATTTATCAAATATCTATAAATGTGAAGAAGTGAAAAGAAATATAAGTTTAATTAACGATTAAATAAACTTGTAATTTACTTAGTTTTTGTGATTAGTTAGAGCCAATGTCAAAAAAAGAATATAAAAGCAAATTATAAGATGAATCGAAACCGCATCCTAGAAGTAATTATTCAATTCATAGAAGTAATTACTCTATTGCATATTTGAAATATTTTCATTAATCATATAATTCTTACATTATCTACAATTTGCATTTCTAGAACAAGATTAATTCAGAAAACTAAATTTTGAAAGCGAGACAACATGATTAATTTCTTTCATGATAAGCCAATAATTTATGCTAAAAAACTGTAAGCAATTCTCGAGCACATTTCAATTAACAAATTGCATCATTAGAAAAAATCCTCACGGAAGGTCTTTTAGTATTTACTATCTAATACGTTTATGAGTATTATTAACAGTTGCATTTTTAACTAAGATTCAATTAAACCTCTTGAACAAGTGAATTCTTTTCTGTATTGTGCAAATAAAATATCAAATTGAATATGACATCGTAAGTTTTCCGAAAAATTCAGAACAAATTCCTAGGTATAGAAATAGTTTTATGCCGTGAAATTAATTATGCATCAGAGAGCATATTTTGCATCAATTTTAGTTTTTTATCTCTTGAAACTGAACGGAGAATTCCAATTCTTTTCAGTAATGCGCTACGAAAAAACAGAACTATCTACTCGTTCCTTTTCGGAATTTGATTGTTAACTTAGAATTCTAATTAATTTTCCCCGCGTTGGAATGCCATCTATTATTCGGTATAAATAAATCTTTACGGATAAAATCTGATGAAAACAGTAACTGTGGTTTGGTTTCCATGGTTCTCTGTAATTCACATACATAAATTCGATTAAAGTAAATTTGAGATAAAATGAGATACTTTCAAAGAATTTAAAAAAAAATTTAGTTAGAATCTCCCTGCAGAAAACAACTAAACATTCTAAAAATCAGAATAAATTGTTTTAAATATTTTATAGCTCAAAATATAAACTTTAGTGAAAATTACGATCAAATTCAGAACAGGAGTGTTTCTGAATGCCGTACAATATCGGGAAGATACCGTAACAATATTGTACAGCGTCTTGTGCTATTAGAGATACTTGATATATTTTTCGTTTGAATATTTAAGTATTTGTATATTGAAATCTTTCAGCATTTGATAATGATTAAAATAGTTATAGTATTACTACATAATACAATAGCCCAGATCCTCCGGTAACGCTCTGATGTCACCAACAATAAAACTCGCGCCATAGCACTGCGAGAGGTTAAACAGCATTATTTCATTGTTAGAGAACCTAAATTTCAGTAATTTTCAATTTAAAAAAGTATTTGTTCTAATTTGAAAGTTAATATCTCTAAAATAGTGAAATAAAATTTGCTATCCATAGATATAAAATTTATCTCGCTATGATCAATGGTTCCTGAGAAATTTTAAATTATATTAATTCTATATTTCAAATTAATTTCGGTTTTTCAATAGGAAGTAGTAAATTACGTCAGTGGTATATCATGCGCGTGATATAGTTTGGATGCCAAATTGTATCTGAATGCAATTGTGCCGATGTATTTTCTTGCCAAGAATTAAATTAGCCACCAGTGACGTGAATCTATCATTCGTTCTCAACCGCCACCAGTTCCCGCTAATTCCAGCTTACACGATGACTATCAACAAATCGCAGGGTCAAACTTTCGATCATGTTGGAATTTACTTCGATGAGCCTGTCCTTTCACATGGACGGCTCTATGTTGCACTTTCAAAGTCTAGGATTCCCAATTACGTTAAAATTTACACAAGGTCATCTGAAGTACAAGAAAAATTATTAAACAACGAAAAATACTACACACGGAATGTTGTTTACAAGCTGTTTTCTGAATAAAGAAATATTTCAATAATATGTAAATTATAAAAAACATTTCCTGTCATAAAACATATGTTTATTTTATTTGTTTTCAATCAATGTTAAACATTTCTCTCGGATATATATCTATTTAAGCACGTCAAATTTGCAGGGAAATTTCTCAAATGAAGAGGCAATTTGCACCTGTAAAACTATGACGGGTGATTTTCTAGTTAGTAATAAAATTGTAAGTAATAGAAAAAAATACTTTCGGTTGATATTTAAAAATACTGAATATGAGCAACTATCCCTACCAGCACATGATATTTTGCTTCGATGTTCTGAATGGCGCAATACATCGTGAAGACATAGTATGAATATTGAACGGTATCTTCTGCTAATAGGTATCTCACATTTGGGAAAAAGTAAATTCTTTATCAATTATTATGCTATTCTTCTTAGAAAACGTGATAAACTAAATTATTTGTTAATTATTCTAATTAAAATCTTATATCTACTTTAAAACTTTTTATTAGTTTCACCTATTTTTCCCCGAACTATCGAGTTGCTTGTCTCTTCGGAAATAAATAAAGGTCAACTTGGAAACTAGTGAATAGTTAGTGTTGCATTTTATTTTCAAACACCTTAGTCTATTACCTTGCAACAACGCCTACTTTTAGTACAATAATCGTCATTTATTTAATTATTTTATTACAGTTTTATCCTGTTATTTAAAAAACTCAGAACAATAAAGCGTACAATGCCTCAGATATTTTCATCGGACGCTTCAACGAAACTATTTGTCTTAAACAAAAATGCAATGGGTTGCCTTACAACGTATACAATTTTTGGAAAGGACATATTTCTTACAGACTAGGATTTAGGGAGTGGGGAGCGCAGTTCCTTTCGTGCTGTGAGCAGTTTTTTATATTCCCCACCGTCCAACTACACCCTTTCTGGTAAGATGGGACTGTGTGGTTATCTTTCCTTTCCTTTCATAGACGAACCAGAATCATATCTCTACGCGCGGTGAGAAACACCTATCTTCTATCACTAGATGGCATTCATGGGTACTAAAGAACCTCCAAACTAGTAGAGAGTATACGGTAAAGAGGTTTCGTTAATATCAGGTTCCACAAAGTTGAGAATACTGAAAAAGTGTAACTTCATATCGATTCGTCTGAATGGACACAGCTAATGAAATTTATGGTGCTGAGTTTTGGCAAAATTGCTTTTGAATGAACATATTGAAATTCCAACATTAGACGGAGTTCTAGAAAATCTGACACCCACCCATTTAGTAAATCTTTTCATTTGCCATCAGCTAAAACGTGAGATTCAATGTGGTGAAACGGAATTAGGGTTTCCATACATTAGCAGGGAAACTGCACTTATTTCAGCTTCATTAGTTTTTGTAAGATTAACTGAAACCTTGTGTAAAATACCTCCTTTACAAGCTTTAAAATATATTATCGCATACATTTACCTAGCTGTCTGGAGCATTTTATATAATCCAGGAATATTTGAGAATGTTTGCGATGCGCTCAGTCGACGATGGAAATTATGTGTTATAGATTTTCAGCACAATACACAATATAAACTCAATTAATTTCAAGAATGTCTATTTTTTTATTAATAAAACGCAGTTTTACATAGATATTCTGCCCTCCTCCAACTTCATGTTTTTTTACTCCTAGCTTGGAATGAGAATATTTGAGACCGTGTGTCCTGATAGGATTCCGAATAGTTTTTGAGCAATCTACTACATCTTACATGTTTGTATAAATTAATAGAAAATCTCTGTATGACACATAATTTGAAAAATTTTATTTGAATTTACCTTTCAAAAATTAATGAAATCTGTAAAATAGACAAAATAAATTTATCTCTGTGATCTCAGTCATAAAGATCTAAATATTAGCAGCAAAGTTTCTCGTTTTAAAACGCAGAAATATTATCGCTTTTATTTTTTTCAGCATATCTGCTCGTACTCTTCTTTTCCTTCTATTCCTCATCTTCTATATTGTTGCAAAAATAGTCTGGTGTATGTACGTGAATGTAGTCCAACAAGCAGGATAAAGCTTTATCTCTCGATGATTTCGACGAAATACTGATCACAGGTAACAAAACTGAACAGCTCTTGTATACATTAGAAACAAGTATCACCAATAAACCTCAATAACAGCACTTTACATGGCGCTAAATGTCTCAGTTCACCAGCTTCACTACTGACCAAACTCTAACTAACTGACTATAGGTTTGAGAGCTTGCTTTTATATCTTTTCCAACAGAAAGTGGCGTCATATAGTAATCCGGCATATTTCCGGCTCCTAGTACAGATAGGATTAAATCTCTTGTATTTTCCAGAAGTTTCGTTTTACTGCCAAAGTCGGCAAATTTGTCGCAAAGTCGCCAAAATGGTTTCCAAGATTAGGATGTCAGGGGAACAACTTTTCAACTTTGTAAAAATATCTTTAAGTTTCCATGAAACTCTTTGACATCAAAGTAGTAGGAACATCAACTTTGTATTCTAAATTCTGTAAGGATATCAGAAATATAACAAAAGATAAACTTCCAGTTAGCTGCGTTGCACATTCCTTGATAACATCAAGAAAAAAAATTAAAGCCTCCAATATTCTTACTTATAAAACTTAACGATACATATTTTACCTTCTCAAAGCACAAAGCGTGAATAATTTTCATTCTTAAACAATGTATAACTCGATAAATTAACGTTTCCAAATCCAGACACTTCACCACCCTCACTCACTAATGACTTCGTTGGTTAGTTAAAGCTTATTTCAATGCGAGTTTTATATTGATAAAGTAACTTCAGCGTTTTAAAAATGAATATATCAGTGCATTCATAACACTGGAGTAATATAAAATGTGCAGTGAAATAAATCTATCTGGCGGATGTGATTAACGATTCCACGCGTCAATTAGGCGAGTTTCTCATGTTATTATATAATACTTGTACCATCCCTATACAGGTAGAAAAAGTATTCTCGATCATAATCTGTACTGTCCATAAAGTCACGGATAGGCGTTCATCGGAATATTTAAATATTTTAATATGAAAGTGAACCAGCGCTTTTGCTGTTTAATGCATATTAAGAGAATCAAGAATGAAAGATCGTGGATTCGAATCCGTCAGCATGCATGTTTCATCTAGTTACTCGTAGAAAGAACATTCACTAAAGCAGAGGATTGTATGATATAATGTGACTTAAATTTATGGAGGGGTTTCCAGTCGCACTTCTTTTCCACACAGTTTACATGTATTCTCTTGAGACCCAAATGTATTATTTTCGATGAATTTTCAAAAAATCGAGATTAATACTCTTGATAGGATTATATAAAACTATATACAATCAATTTTTAATTATATATTATTAAATATAATTAATAAAATAAGCAATATAACTACTATATTAATTAAAATATTTAACTAATGTAATTAATTATACATAATTAATAGGTGACAGCATGGAAACATCCAAAACATACAGCGAAATTTAAGGGATTGGAATGGAAAGAAAACTTTTCTTCAAAAATGAAACACAAATTTCCATTAAAATTTGACGCGGGGTCTCAAGAGGATATCAATCAAGTTTCAAAAACCCTCCAAGAAAATTTACTCTTAAATAAAGTCTGAAGAAAATGTAGTCCTCTAATTTTGCGCTGCCAGCATATCCCACATTACTAAGTTCCGAGTGTTCTCCTTACTAGGAATAACGGATGTAATTTACCTGAACTGTATCCTGGCTAAATAATATAAGCCATAAATATAAAAAGGATTCTTAAGGTCTGACATCATTTTTAATATGATGTCAGAGAATTTTATCCAGTAATAACTCACTACATGATTATTTACAAAACAGTGAATCGGCTAGCGTACAGTGAAAGAGTGAAGGGGTTAAGCTTACAGAGTACGCCAATGAGTTATTTCTTGCTGTTAATTTTTTATTGTTCCTCCTTGAGCCCTTTCCCTCCCTCTAACCTACTAAGAGCATCCATCAAGTGCAATGCGTTAACCGATACGTTCAGTCTGACTTCTGCCAGCCAATCTAAGTATTTTTTTAGCTCTCCGTAACGTCGTCGAATCAGTGCGATGCCAACAGATTCGAAGACAAAGACAAGACGGACACACGAAGAAAAACTGGTAAGTCAGTTAGAGTGAGAGGATGTTTCGGCTCTTTCAATAAAAACTGCCAAAAATTGTATACATCTGGTGATCAATTCGCGATTGACGGAATCTTGGAGCTCTTTCGTGGCGGATGCTCATTCATTCAACATGCCGAATAAATTTTCTTCTTTTTCTATGTTATCTGTCATTCTTTTCTCTATTTCTCTCTATTATGGTTCCTGAACAGATAAAAGTAATAAACTGAAAAAAATGGGTCGAAATATGAAGCAGAGTCTAGAACACGACCTGTCGTAGTCTATACGCCGCCTCTGCCAAATTGTACCATACGCTAACCCCTCCCACGAAGGGTAAAGGGTAGTTATTTACCCTCTACACACATGTTTGTACTATATTTATTCTTTTAAATTGTCTTAGTGATCATAAATATGATTCTGATACTAAAATCCTAAATTTCCTGTTAGTCTTTAGACATAATCAGTCTACCAAACATAAATTTTTGCTTTTGTAAAAGTAGCAATTCTATACTCTGAATATGTTTTATGAAAATAGACCAAATCCAAAAATCGAAATGCTGTTCTCAATTTTCAAGTATCATTCAAGGACATCTATTGCAGTAAGAATATATAAGCATTTTAAATGTGTTTTAATTTTAAAATTATTGTCATCAAACGTTTCATGAAATGATTTAACTATTGAATTATTTGCAATTTTTCCATTCCTAAAATTTTCATATTTCCAGAATGGGTAAAGAGTTCTGAAGTTATTAGAATTAGGAAAAG